>CAUJRU010002440.1:75000-77000 GCA_963277665.1 Viscum album | reverse complement strand
GACGCTCCTGCCCTTCCCTCGCCTTCTCTAGAGCAGTGCGGCTTGGCTTGCTTAAAAGCCGCCTCAGGGTGGTTGAGTTGCTGCGGATGGTGGGATGTGGGAGGCGCGGCGGGATTGGGTTTTTGCCCCGTCCCCTGACGTGCCTGCCTTTTCCTCCCCGTCTGTGGAGCATTGCGGGCTGGGTGCTTAAATACCGCCTCACGGTTTGTGGGATCCTGTGGATGGTGGGATGTGGGCGGCGCGGCGGGACATAGGACCCCCGTACCTACCCTGACTCCTTTTCCTTGACGTCTCTTGAGCGTTGCTGGTTCGTCTGCTTAAAAGCTGCCTCATGGCGGTTGAGTTCCTACGGAATGTGAGATGTGGGAGGCACGGCGGGATGGGGGTTTCCCTCCTCATCCCCTGACGTTCCTACCTTTTTCCTCACTGGTGGGATGTGGGGGGTATGGGCGGGATTGGGTTGTTTCCCCGTCCTGTCGTACCCACCTTTTTCCTCACCTTTCATGGAGCGTTGCGGGTCGGGCTATGCTTAAAAGCCACCGAGTGTGGTTGAGTTCTTGCAGATGTTGGGATGTGGGAGGCATGGTGGGATTGGGTTCCTTTGTCGTCCCTTGCTGTACCGCCTTTTCCTCACCTTCTCTGGAGCGTTGTGGAATTTTGGTAGTGGTTCAAGCGCGAAACTGTCGGTATCACCAGGATGCGAGAGCGTGCTCCTAAATTTCTCATTCAGCGATATTTCATGCGAACCATAGCAAGCTGCCTTGGGCAATGATTGGTGGGAGTGCTTTGCTCAACGCATTGTCGGGGCCACGTGCGAGTTATTTGGGTCCTAAGAAACTCACACCAACAGGGTGACGATTTCCATGGTTCATTATTGGACAAGTTGGGGTGCCTTCCTCCTCAGCCATGCCTTGGGTGATGATGTTCATAAGGGTGGCTTGAGAATGTGTATCTACTGTTTCTGCAAGATACACGAGCGTCATGCGGAGGTGATGACTCATTAAGGGGAATCCTGTCGATTTGGGAAGATGGTTGGGGCTTGTGTTGGGGTCTGAGTGGTCTGCTCAGTCATACCTCAAACATTGCAGATGTGGTTGGTGATGCTACCTGGCTGATCCTTCCATTAGTCATATGCTTGTCTCAAAGATCAGGTTGTGCATGTACAAAGGACAAACTAATCGAACAGAATTGAATGTTCGGGACGACGGTTTGGGCTTGTGTTGGGGTCTGAGTGGTCAGCTCAGTCATACCCCAAACAATGCAGATGTTGTTGGTGATGCTACATGGCTGATCCTTCCACTAGTCATATGCCTGTCTCAAAGATCAGGTCCCGCATGTAAAGGACAAACTAATCGAAAGATGGTGATACTGTGACGGGTCTCATTAAATCAGTGCCAGGGGTGACTTTCTCCTCGGTTATATCTCAAGCGAAGAATCCCCAGGTGGGTGAGCTCCACCTAGATGACCCTCACTTGTCCCTTTGGAGTTCTCCCTGTTGGTAGTGGAATTTTTTTGGTGCTGATGTAGGGGCCCCGTCTATATGCTTGGGTTGAATTCTCTCGCACAATTGCGGTTCCGTCTTCCAAGGGCTTGCTAAAAAGACGATGCGATACTAGACAGATATAACTTGGATGGGATGATGATAGATGAGCATGGTTGGTGTCCTGGTTCTTGGTTAAAAGTTTCTCAACGGTGGTTGAGTTCTTTTGAATGGTGGGATGTGGGGGGTGCGGCGGGACATAGGGCCTCCGTTCCTGTCATGACTCCTTTTCCTCAACGTCCCTGGAGCGTTGTGGGTTCGTCTGCTTAAAATCTGCCTCATGGCGGTTGAGTTCCTTCGGAAGGTGGGATGTGGGAGGCATGGCGGTGGGACGCTGTAATTCCTTTTCCTCACCGGTGGGATGTGGGGGGCATTGGAAAGAATGGGTTTTTGCCCAGTCTCATGCCGTGCCCGCCTTTTTCCTCACCTTTCATGGAGCGTTGCGGTTCGGGCTTGCTTA
>CAUJRU010002440.1:40000-65000 GCA_963277665.1 Viscum album | reverse complement strand
TTGGTGAAATGTTGTTGGGTCCTATATGTAACGACAATCACCACCTGATGAGAATTCATTTCATGCGTGAGGACCCGCTGTGGACATGGGGCATGTCTTCTCGGCGGTGATCGACGATACGCGGGACGGATGCCATGACGTGTCGGCGGCCTTCAAGTGCCTAAGGGGTCACGTCGGTGGTCGTTCCTATGGTTTCATAGCTCTTTTAGGGCAACACGTGTTGTCTTTCATGCGCTGCACTGACCTCTGGGATGTCTAAACCCCTCAGTATGTCTCCTCGTCACTGATGATGTTTCCTGGTGGGATAGCTGGAAATGCATAAATGTCTCTTTAGGGGGGGAGTGGTCGGCGACCCCCCCTGGGCGTGGGTCTTGTCCTGCGTGCCCAGAGCCACCCAATGACATGCCCACGGACATGGAAAAATGGCCTCTAGACAATCCCATGAATGCTTGATGATTCGTCCGGTGCTTGGGGCTTGTCTTGTCCGGGGTAGTGCGCCATCAAAGCTTTGAAAATGAGTCGGGGTTCGTCGCGTGTCAGGTCCTACGTACTGACAATCGCGTGGAGACAATTCCATCCGAGTGAGACGATTTGAAGGGGCATCGGGGCTTGCATTGGTGGATGCGGGGTGCCTTGAAAGGAAGGACGCCGAGCTGGGGTTTGCCATATCTTGTTGGGTCCGGTATGTAACGTCCATGACCACCTAAATAGAATTCGTTTCATGCGTGAGGACCCGCTCTGGACATGGGGTTGTCTTCTCGGCGGTGGTCGACGACACGCGGGACGGATGCCATGACGTGCCGGCGGCCTTCATGTGCCTAAGGGGTCACGTCGGTGGCCGTTCCTATGGTTTCATAGCTCTTTTAGGGCAACTCGCGTTGTCTTTCATGAGCTGGGGTGCCCTCTGGGTGGTCTAAACCACTCAGTATGTCTCCTCGTCAGTGCTGATGTTTCCTGGTGGGATAGCTGTAAATGCATAAATGTCTCTTTAGGGGGGGAGTGGTCGGCGACCCCCCCTGGGCGTGGGTCTTGTCCTGCGTGCCTCGAGCCACCCAGTGACATGCCCACGGACATGGAAAAATGGCCTCTAGACAATTCCATCAATGCGTGATGATTCGTCCGGTGCTTGGGGCTTGTCTTCTCCGGGGTAGTGCGCCTTAAAAGCTTTGACAATGAGCCGGGGTTCGTCGCGTGTGAGGTCCTACGTACCGACAATCGCGTGGAGACAATGCCATCCGAGTGAGACGATTTGAAGGGGCCTCGAGGCTTGTCTTGGTGGATGCGGGGTGCCTTGAAAGGAAGGACGCCGAGCTGGGGTTTGTCATATGTTGTTGGGTTCGGTATGTAACGACACCGACCACCTAAAGAGAATTCATTTCATGCGTGAGGACCCGCTCTGGACATGGGGTCTGTCTTCTCGGCGGTGGTCGACGATACGCGGGAAGGATGCCATGACGTGTCGGCGGCCTTCACGTGCCTAAGGGGTCACGTCGGTTGCCGTTCCTATGGTTTCATAGCTCTTTTAGGGCAACACGTGTTGTCTTTCATGCGCTGCGGTTCCCTCTGGGTGGTCTAAACCACTCAGTATGTCTCCTCGTCAGTGCTGATGTTTCCTGGTGGGAGAGCTGGAAATGCAGAAATGTCTCTTTAGGGGGGGAGTGGTCGGCGACCCCCCCTGGGCGTGGGTCTTGTCCTGCGTGCCCAGAGCCACCCAGTGACATGCCCACAGACATGGAAAAATGGCCTCTAGATGATTCCTCCTGTGCTTGGGGCTTGTCTTGCCCGCGGTAGTGCCCCATAAAAGCGATGACAATGAGACGGGGTTCGTCGCGTGTCAGGTCCGACGAACTGACAATCGCGTGGAGACAAAGCCATCCGAGTGAGACGATTTGAAGTGGCCTCGGGGCATGTCTTGGTGGATGCGACGTGCCTTGAAAGGAAGGACGTCGAGGTGGGGTTTTTCATATGTTGTTGGGTCCTGTATGTAATTACAATTACCACCTAAAGAGAATTCTTTTCATGAGTGAGGACCCGCTCTGGACATGGGGCGTGTCTTCTCGGCGGTGATCGACGATACGCGGGATGGATGCCATGACTTGTCGGTGGCCTTCATGTGCATAAGGGGTCACGTCGGTGGCCCTTCCTATGGTTTCATAGCTCTTTTAGGGCAACACGTGTTGTCTTTCATGCGCTGCGGTGCCCTCAGGGTGGTCTAAACCCATCAGTATGTCTCCTCGTCAGTGTTGATGTTTCCTGGTGGGATAGCTGGAAATGCATAAATGTCTCTTTAGGGGGGGAGTGGTCGGCGACCCCCCTGGGCGTGGGTCTTGTCCTGCGTGCCTAGAGCCACCCAATGACATGCCCAGTGACATGGAAAATGGCATCGACGCAATGCCCTGAATTCCTGATGATTCTTCCCGTGCTAGGGTCTTGTCTTGCCCGAGGTGGTGCGCCATAAAACCGATGACAATGATATGGGTGGGGTTTGTCGCCTGTGAGATCCTACGGACTGACAATCGCGTCCAGACAATGGAATCCTAGTGAGGCGATTTGAAGGGGCCTCGGGGCCCGTCTTGGTGCGTGCGGCGTGCCTTGAAAGGAAGGACGTTGAGGTGGGGTTTGTCATATGTTGTTGTGTCCGGTATGTAAAGACAATGACCACCTAAAGAGAATTCATTTCATGCGTGAGGACCCGCTCTGGACATGGGTCCTGTCTCCTCGGCGGTGTTGGACGATACGCGGGACGGATGCCATGACGTGTCGGCGGCCTTCATGTGCCTAAGGGGCCACGTCGGTGTCCCTTCCTATGGTTTCATAGCCCTTTTAGGGCAACACGTGTTGCCTTTCATGCGCTGCGGTTCCCTCTGGGTGGTCTAAACCACTCAGTATGTCTCCTCGTCAGTGTTGATGTTTCCTGGTGGAATAGCTGGAAATGCATAAATGTCTCTTTAGGGGGGGAGTGGTCGGCGACCCCCCCTGGGCGTGGGTCTTGTCCTGCGTGCCGAGAGCCACCCACAGACATGCCCAGTGACATGGAAAATGGCATCGACGCAATGCCATGAATTCCTGATGATTCGTCCCGTGCTTGGGGCTTGTCTTGCCCGAGGTAGTGCGCCCTAAAAACGATGGCAATGAGACGGGGTTTGTCGCATGTGCGATCCTGCGGACTGACAGTCGCGTCCAGACAATGGCATCCGAGTGAGACGATTTGAAGGGGCCTCAGGGCCCGTCTTGGTGCATGCGGCGTGCCTTGAAAGGAAGGACGTCGAGGTGGGGTTTTTCATATGTTGTCGTGTCCCGTATGTAATGACAATGACCACCTAAAGAGAATTCATTTCATGCGCGAGGACCCGCTCTGGACATGGGGCCTGTCTTCTCGGCGGCGTTGGATGCTACCCGCGACGAATGCTACTACGTGTCGGCGGCCTTGATGTGCCTAAGGGGTCACATCAGTGGCTGTTCCTATGGTTTCATATCTCTTTTAGGGCAACACGTGTTGTCTTTCATGCGCTGTGGTGCCCACAGGGTTGTCTAAACCCATCAGTATGTCTCCTCGTCAGTGCTGATGTTTCCTGGTGGGACAGCTGGAAATGCATAAATGTCTCTTTAGGGGGGGAGTGGTCGGCGACCCCCCCTGGGCGTGGGTCTTGTCCTGCGTGCCCAGAGCCACCCAGTGACATGCCCACGGACATGGAAAAACAGCCTCCGGACAAAGCAAAGACAGCTTGATGATTCGTCCGGTGCTTGGGGCTTGTCTTGTTCGAGGTAGTGCGCCATAAAAGTGATGACAATGAGCCGGGTTTCGTCGCGTGTCAGGTCCTCCGTACTGACAATCAGGTGGAGACAACGCCATCCGGGTGAGAGGATTTGAAGGGGCCTCAGGGCTTGCCTTGGTGGATGCGGTGTGCCTTGAATGGAAGGACAATGAGGTGGGGTTTGTCATATGTTGTTGGGTCCGGTATGTAATGACAATGACCGCCTAAAGAGAATTCCTTTCATGCGTGGGGACCCGCTCTGGACATGGGGCGTGTCTTCGCTGTGGTGATGGACGATACGTGGGACGGATGCCATGACGTGTCGGCGGCCTTCATGTGCCTAAGGGGCCACGTCGGTGGCCCTTCCTATGGTTTCATAGCTCTTTTAGGGCAACACGTGTTGCCTTTCATGCGCTGCCCTGCCCTCAGGGTGGTCTAAACCCATCAGTATGTCTCCTCGTCGGTGTTGATGTTTCCTGGTGGAATAGCTGGAAATGCATAAATGTCTCTTTAGGGGGGGAGTGGTCGGCGACCCCCCCGGGCGTGGGTCTTGTCCTGCGTGCCTAGAGCCACCCAATGTGATGCCCATTGACATGCAAAATGACATCGACTTAATGCCATGAATGCCTGATGATTCGTCCCGTGCTTGGGGCTTGTCTTGCCCGAGGTAGTGCGCCATAAAAACGATGACAATGGGATGGTGTTTGTGGCCTTCGAGATCCTGCGGACTGACAGTCGCGTTCAGACAATGGCATCCG
Organism: Viscum album; assembly: GCA_963277665.1. Classification (NCBI taxonomy): domain Eukaryota; kingdom Viridiplantae; phylum Streptophyta; class Magnoliopsida; order Santalales; family Viscaceae; genus Viscum; species Viscum album. Next base: position 60,487 of record CAUJRU010002440.1, on the reverse strand, counting down.
AGTGAGACGATTTGAAGGGGTCTCGGGGCCCGTCTTGGTGCATGCGGCGTTTCTTGAAAGGAAGGACGTCGAGGTGGGGTTTGTCACATGTTGTTGTGTTCGGAATGTAAAGACAATGACCGCCTAAAGATAATTCATTTCATGCGCGGGGACCCGCTCTGGACATGGGTCCTGTCTTCTCGGCGGTGTTGGATGATACCCGGGACGGATGCCATGACGTGTCGGCGGCCTTCATGTGCCTAAGGGGTCACTTTGGTGGCTGTTCGTATGGATTCGTAGCTCTTTTAGGGCAACACGTGCTGTCCTTCATGCGTTGTGGTGCCCATTGGGTTGTCTGAACCCATCAGTATGTGTCCTCGTCAGTGCTGATGTTTCCTGGTGGGACAGCTGGAAATGCATAAATGTCTCTTTAGGGGGGGAGTGGTCGGCGACCCCCCCTGGGCGTGGGTCTTGTCCTGCGTGCCCAGAGCCACCCAGTGACATGCCCACGAACATGGAAAAACGACCTCCAGACAAATCCATGAAAGCTTGATTATTCGTACGGTGCTTGGGGCTTGTCTTGTCTGAGGTAATGCGTCATAAAAGTGATGACAATGAGCCGGGGTGCGTCGCGTGTCAGGTCCGACGTACTGACAATCACGTGGAGACAACGCCATCCGAGTGGGACGATTTGAAGGGGCCTCGGGGCTTGCCTTGGTGGATGCGGTGTGCCTTGCAAGGAAGGACGACGTGGTGGGGTTTGTCATATGTTGTTGGGTACGGTATGTATTGACAATGACCGCCTAAAGATAATTCCTTTGAGGCGTGAGGACCAGCTCTGGACATGGGGCGTGTCTTCTCTGCGGTGATGGACGAGACGCGGGGCGGATGCCATGACGTGTCGGCGGCCTTCATGTGCCTAAGGGGTCACGTCGGTGGCCCTTCCTATGGTTTCATAGCTCTTTTAGGGCAACCCGTGTTGTCTTTCATGCACTGCGGTGCCCTTAGGGTGGTCTAAACCCATCAGTATGTCTCCTCGTCACTGTTGATGTTTCCTGGTGGTATAGCTGGAAATGCATAAATGTCTCTTTAGGGGGGGAGTGGTCGGCGACCCCCCCTGGGCGTGGGTCTTGTCCTGCGTGCCTAGAGCCACCCAATGACATGCCGAGTGACATGGAAAATGGCATCGACGCAGTGCCATGAATTCCTGATGATTCGTCTCGTGCTTGGGGCTTGTCTTGCCCGAGGTAGTGCGCCCTAAAAACGATGACAATGAGATGGGGTTTGTCGCATGTGTGATCCTGCGGACTGACAGTCTTGTCCAGACAATGGCATCCGAGTGAGACGATTTGAAGGGGCCTCGAGGCCCGTCTTGGTGCGTGTGGCGTGCCTTGAAAGGAAGGACGTTGCGGTGGGGTTTGTCATCTGTTGTCGTGTCCCGTATGTAATGACAATGACCACCTAAAGAGAATTCATTTCATGCGTGAGGACCCTCTCTGGACATGGGGCCTGTCTTCTCGGCGGTGTTGGACGCTACCCGGGATGAATGCTACTACGTGTCGGCAGCCTTCATGTGCCTAAGGGGTCACATCGGTGGCTGTTCCTACGGTTTCATATATCTTTTAGGGCAACACGTGTTGACTTTCATGCGCTGTGGTGCCCACAGGGTTGTCTAAACCCTCCAGTATGTCTCCTCGTCAGTGCTGATGTTTCCTGGTGGGACAGCTGGAAAGGCATAAATGTCTCTTTAGGGGGGGAGTGGTCGGCGACCCCCCCTGGGCGTGGGTCTTGTCCTGCGTGCCCAGAGCCACCTAGTGACATGCCCACGGACATGGAAAAATGGCCTCCAGACAAATCCATGAAAGCTTGAGGATTCATACGGTGCTTGGGGCTTGTCTTGTATGAGGTAATGCGCCATAAAAGTGATGACAATGAGCCGGGGTGCGTCGCGTGTCAGGTCCGACGTACTGACAATCACGTGGAGACAACGCCACCCGAGTGGGACGATTTGAAGGGGCATCGGGGCTTGCCTTGGAGGATGCGGTGTGCCTTGCAAGGAAGGACGACGTGGTGGGGTTTGTCATATGTTGTTGGGTACGGTATGTAATGACAATGACCGCCTAAAGATAATTCATTTCATGCGTGAGGACCCGCTCTGGACATGGGGCGTGTCTTCTCTGCGGTGATGGACGAGACGCGGGACGGATGTCATGACGTGTCGGCGGCCTTCATGTGCCTAAGGGGTCACGTCGGTGGCCCTTCCTATGGTTTCATAGCTCTTTTAGGGCAACCCGTGTTGTCTTTCATGCACTGCGGTGCCCTTAGGGTGGTCTAAACCCCTCAGTATGTCTCCTCGTCACTTTTGATGTTTCCTGGTGGAATAGCTGGAAATGCATAAATGTCTCTTTAGGGGGGGAGTGGTCGGCGACCCCCCCTGGGCGTGGGTCTTGTCCTGCGTGCCTAGAGCCACCCAATGACATGCCCAGGGACATGGAAAATGGCATCGACGCAATGCCATGAATTCTTGATGATTCGTCCCGTGCTTGGGGCTTGTCTTTCCCGAGGTAGTGCGCCCTAAAAACGATGACAATGAGATGGGTTTTGTCGCATGTGTGATCTTGCGGGCTGACAGTCGTTTCCAGACAAAGGCATCCGAGTGAGACGATTTGAAGGGGCCTCGAGGCCCGTCTTGGTGCCTGCGGTGTGCCTTGAAAGGAAGGACGTTGAGGTGTGGTTATTCATGTGTTTTCGTGTCCCGTATGTAATGATAATGACCACCTAAAGAGAATTCATTTCATGCGTGAGGACCCTCTCTGGACATGGGGCCTGTCTTCTCGGCGGTGTTGGACGCTACCCGGGATGGATGCTAGTACGTGATGGCGGCCTTGATGTGCCTAAGGGGTCACATTGGTGGCTATTCCTATGGTTTCATATCTCTTTTAGGGCAACACGTGTTGTCTTTCATGCGCTGTGGTGCCCACAGGGTTGTCTGAACCCATCAGTATGTCTCCTCGTCAGTGCTGATGTTTCCTGGTGGGACAGCTGGAAATGCATAAATGTCTCTTTAGGGGGGGAGTGGTCGGCGACCCCCCCTGGGCGTGGGTCTTGTCCTGTGTGCCCAGAGCCACCCAGTGACATGCCCACGGACATGGAAAAACGGCCTCCAGACGAATCCATGAAAGCCTGATGATTCGTACGGTGCTTGGGGCTTGTCTTGTCTGAGGTAATGCGCCATAAAAGTGATGACAATGAGCTGGGGTGCGTCGCGTGTCAGACCCACGCCGAGTGACGTGGAAAATGGCATCGACGCAATGCCAAGAATTCCTGATGATTCGTCCCGTGCTTCGGGCTTGTCTTGCCCGAGGTAGTGCGCCATAAAAACGATGACAATGAGATGGGGTTTGTCGCGTGTGTGAGGTCCGACGTACTGACGATCACGTGGAGACAACGGCATCCGAGTGAGACGATTTGAAGGGGCCTCGGGGCTTGCCTTGGTGGATGCGGTGTGCCTTGCAAGGAAGGACGATGTGGTGGGGTTTGTCATATGTTGTTGGGTACGGTATGTATTGACAATGACCACCTAAAGATAATTCCTTTGAGGCGTGAGGACTCGCTCTGGACATGGGGCGCGTCTTCTCTGCGGTGATGGACGAGACGCGGGACGGATGCCATGACGTGTCGGCGGCCTTCATGTGCCTAAGGGGTCACGTCGGTGGCCCTTCCTATGGTTTCATAGCTCTTTTAGGGCAACCCGTGTTGTCTTTCATGCACTGCGGTGCCCTTAGGGTGGTCTAAACCCATCAGTATGTCTCCTCGTCACTGTTGATGTTTCCTGGTGGTATAGCTGGAAATGCATAAATGTCTCTTTAGGGGGGGAGTGGTCGGCGACCCCCCCTGGGCGTGGGTCTTGTCCTGCGTGCCTAGAGCCACCCACTGACATGCCGAGTGACATGGAAAATGGCATCGACGCAGTGCCATGAATTTCTGATGATTCGTCCCGTGCTTGGGGCTTGTCTTGCCCGAGGTAGTGCGCCCTAAAAACGATGACAATGAGATGGGGTTTGTCGCATGTGTGATCCTGCGGACTGACAGTCGTGTCCAGACAATGGCATCCGAGTGAGACGATTTGAAGGGGCCTCGAGGCCCGTCTTGGTGCGTGTGGCGTGCCTTGAAAGGAAGGACGTTGCGGTGGGGTTTGTCATCTGTTGTCGTGTCCCGTATGTAATGACAATGACCACCTAAAGAGAATTCATTTCATGCGTGAGGACCCTCTCTGGACATGGGGCCTGTCTTCTCGGCGGTGTTGGACGCTACCCGGGATGAATGCTACTACGTGTCGGCGGCCTTCATGTGCCTAAGGGGTCACATCGGTGGCTGTTCCTAGGGTTTCATATATCTTTTAGGGCAACACGTGTTGTCTTTCATGCGCTGTGGTGCCCACAGGGTTGTCTAAACCCGTTAGTATGTCTCCTCGTCAGTGCTGATGTTTCCTGGTGGGACAGCTGAAAATGCATAAATGTCTCTTTAGGGGGGGAGTGGTCGGCGACCCCCCCTGGGCGTGGGTCTTGTCCTGCGTGCCCAGAGCCACCTAGTGACATGCCCACGGACATGGAAAAATGGCCTCCAGACAAATCCATGAAAGCTTGAGGATTCATACGGTGCTTGGGGCTTGTCTTGTCTGAGGTAATGCGCCATAAAAGTGATGACAATGAGCCGGGGTGCGTCGCGTGTCAGGTCCGACGTACTGACAATCACGTGGAGACAACGCCACCCGAGTGGGACGATTTGAAGGGGCATCGGGGCTTGCCTTGGAGGATGCGGTGTGCCTTGCAAGGAAGGACGACGTGGTGGGGTTTGTCATATGTTGTTGGGTACGGTATGTAATGACAATGACCGCCTCAAGATAATTCCTTTCATGCGTGAGGACCCGCTCTGGACATGGGGCGTGTCTTCTCTGCGGTGATGGACGAGACGCGGGACGGATGCCATGACGTGTCGGCGGCCTTCATGTGCCTAAGGGGTCACGTCGGTGGCCCTTCCTATGGTTTCATAGCTCTTTTAGGGCAACCCGTGTTGTCTTTCATGCACTGCGGTGCCCTTAGGGTGGTCTAAACCCATCAGTATGTCTCCTCGTCACTGTTGATGTTTCCTGGTGGAATAGCTGGAAATGCATAAATGTCTCTTTAGGGGGGGGAGTGGTCGGCGACCCCCCCTGGGCGTGGGTCTTGTCCTGCGTGCCTAGAGCCACCCGATGACGTGCCCAGTGACATGGAAAATGGCATGGACGCAATGCCATGAATTCTCGATGATTCGTCCCGTGCTTGGGGCTTGTCTTTCCCGAGGTAGTGCGCCCTAAAAACGATGACAATGAGATGGGTTTTGTCGCATGTGTGATCTTGCGGGCTGACAGTCGTTTCCAGACAAAGGCATCCGAGTGAGACGATTTGAAGGGGCCTCGAGGCCCGTCTTGGTGCATGCGGTGTGCCTTGAAAGGAAGGACGTTGAGGTGTGGTTATTCATGTGTTTTCGTGTCCCGTATGTAATGATAATGACCACCTAAAGAGAATTCATTTCATGCGTGAGGACCCTCTCTGGACATGGGGCCTGTCTTCTCGGCGGTGTTGGACGCTACCCGGGATGGATGCTAGTACGTGATGGCGGCCTTGATGTGCCTAAGGGGTCACATTGGTGGCTATTCCTATGGTTTCATATCTCTTTTAGGGCAACACGTGTTGTCTTTCATGCGCTGTGGTGCCCACAGGGTTGTCTGAACCCATCAGTATGTCTCCTCGTCAGTGCTGATGTTTCCTGGTGGGACAGCTGGAAATGCATAAATGTCTCTTTAGGGGGGGAGTGGTCGGCGACCCCCCCTGGGCGTGGGTCTTGTCCTGTGTGCCCAGAGCCACCCAGTGACATGCCCACAGACATGGAAAAACGGCCTCCAGACGAATCCATGAAAGCCTGATGATTCGTACGGTGCTTGGGGCTTGTCTTTTCTGAGGTAATGCGCCATAAAAGTGATGACAATGAGCTGGGGTGCGTCGCGTGTCAGACCCACGCCGAGTGACGTGGAAAATGGCATCGACGCAATGCCAAGAATTCCTGATGATTCGTCCCGTGCTTCGGGCTTGTCTTGCCCGAGGTAGTGCGCCATAAAAACGATGACAATGAGATGGGGTTTGTCGCGTGTGTGAGGTCCGACGTACTGACGATCACGTGGAGACAACGGCATCCGAGTGAGACGATTTGAAGGGGCCTCGGGGCTTGCCTTGGTGGATGCGGTGTGCCTTGCAAGGAAGGACGATGTGGTGGGGTTTGTCATATGTTGTTGGGTACGGTATGTATTGACAATGACCACCTAAAGATAATTCCTTTGAGGCGTGAGGACTCGCTCTGGACATGGGGCGCGTCTTCTCTGCGGTGATGGACGAGACGCGGGACGGATGCCATGACGTGTCGGCGGCCTTCATGTGCCTAAGGGGTCACGTCGGTGGCCCTTCCTATGGTTTCATAGCTCTTTTAGGGCAACCCATGTTGTCTTTCATGCACTGCGGTGCCCTTAGGGTGGTCTAAACCCATCAGTATGTCTCCTCGTCACTGTTGATGTTTCCTGGTGGTATAGCTGGAAATGCATAAATGTCTCTTTAGGGGGGGAGTGGTCGGCGACCCCCCCTGGGCGTGGGTCTTGTCCTGCGTGCCTAGAGCCACCCACTGACATGCCGAGTGACATGGAAAATGGCATCGACGCAGTGCCATGAATTTCTGATGATTCGTCCCGTGCTTGGGGCTTGTCTTGCCCGAGGTAGTGCGCCCTAAAAACGATGACAATGAGATGGGGTTTGTCGCATGTGTGATCCTGCGGACTGACAGTCGTGTCCAGACAATGGCATCCGAGTGAGACGATTTGAAGGGGCCTCGAGGCCCGTCTTGGTGCGTGTGGCGTGCCTTGAAAGGAAGGACGTTGCGGTGGGGTTTGTCATCTGTTGTCGTGTCCCGTATGTAATGACAATGACCACCTAAAGAGAATTCATTTCATGCGTGAGGACCCTCTCTGGACATGGGGCCTGTCTTCTCGGCGGTGTTGGACGCTACCCGGGATGAATGCTACTACGTGTCGGCGGCCTTCATGTGCCTAAGGGGTCACATCGGTGGCTGTTCCTATGGTTTCATATATCTTTTAGGGCAACACGTGTTGTCTTTCATGCGCTGTGGTGCCCACAGGGTTGTCTAAACCCGTTAGTATGTCTCCTCGTCAGTGCTGATGTTTCCTGGTGGGACAGCTGAAAATGCATAAATGTCTCTTTAGGGGGGGAGTGGTCGGCGACCCCCCCTGGGCGTGGGTCTTGTCCTGCGTGCCCAGAGCCACCTAGTGACATGCCCACGGACATGGAAAAATGGCCTCCAGACAAATCCATGAAAGCTTGAGGATTCATACGGTGCTTGGGGCTTGTCTTGTCTGAGGTAATGCGCCATAAAAGTGATGACAATGAGCCGGGGTGCGTCGCGTGTCAGGTCCGACGTACTGACAATCACGTGGAGACAACGCCACCCGAGTGGGACGATTTGAAGGGGCATCGGGGCTTGCCTTGGAGGATGCGGTGTGCCTTGCAAGGAAGGACGACGTGGTGGGGTTTGTCATATGTTGTTGGGTACGGTATGTAATGACAATGACCGCCTCAAGATAATTCCTTTCATGCGTGAGGACCCGCTCTGGACATGGGGCGTGTCTTCTCTGCGGTGATGGACGAGACGCGGGACGGATGCCATGACGTGTCGGCGGCCTTCATGTGCCTAAGGGGTCACGTCGGTGGCCCTTCCTATGGTTTCATAGCTCTTTTAGGGCAACCCGTGTTGTCTTTCATGCACTGCGGTGCCCTTAGGGTGGTCTAAACCCATCAGTATGTCTCCTCGTCACTGTTGATGTTTCCTGGTGGAATAGCTGGAAATGCATAAATGTCTCTTTAGGGGGGGGAGTGGTCGGCGACCCCCCCTGGGCGTGGGTCTTGTCCTGCGTGCCTAGAGCCACCCGATGACGTGCCCAGTGACATGGAAAATGGCATGGACGCAATGCCATGAATTCTCGATGATTCGTCCCGTGCTTGGGGCTTGTCTTTCCCGAGGTAGTGCGCCCTAAAAACGATGACAACGAGATGGGGTTTGTCGCATGTGTGATCTTGCGGGCTGACAGTCGTTTCCAGACAATGGCATCCGAGTGAGACGATTTGAAGGGGCCTCGAGTCCCGTCTTGGTGCATGCGGCGTGCCTTGAAGGGAAGGACGTTGAGGTGGGGTCATACCTCAAACATTGCAGATGTGGTTGGTGATGCAACCTTGTTGATCCTTCCATTAGTCATATGCTTGTCTCAAAGATCAGGTTGTGCATGTACAATGGACAAACTAATCGAACGGAATTGAATGTTCGGGACGACGGTTTGGGCTTGTGTTGGGGTCTGAGTGGTGAGCTCAGTCATACCTCAAACAATGCAGATGTTGTTGGTGATTCTACATGTCTGATCCTTCCACTAGTCATATGCTTGTCTCAAAGATCAGGTCCTGCATGATCAGTTGTGTGGGTTGATGGTTGCGCTTATGCGATTGTGTGGGAGTGGTGGATGGTTGTCAAGATACCGCGGTCTCCCTTTTTTGGGAAGGGAACGTTGGTCTCGTTGGCTCTAGGGGGTTGGGTATATCAATCCTTCCCTTGTGTCATGCATAGCGGGCTTTCCCTGCCTTCATGTGCTGCATTGTGATGCCTCTCGGGTTGCATCCCTCGAGGCGTCACGATCAGCTGTGTGGGTTGATGGTTGTGCTTACGCGATTGTGTGGGAGTGGTGGATGGTTGTCAAGATACTGCGGTCTCCCTTTTTTGGGAAGGGAACGTTGGTCTCGTTGGCACCCTCATCCGTAAGTGGGGGTTTAATTTCTCCTCGCTTTCATTTGGTCCTTGTGCATGTTTCCATGTGAATGATGGAACACGGTTTGGCTTGGTTGGATATCCGTTGAGAACACTAGTCATATGCTTGTCTCAAAGTTCAGTCTGTGCATGTACAGGGACAAACTAATCGAAGATGGTGATACTGTGAAGGGTCTCAGTAAATCAGGGACAAGTCTGACGTTCTCCTCGGTTTTACATCAAGCGAAGAATGTGTATCTATTGTTTCTGCAAGATACACGAGCGTCATGCAGAGGTGATGACTCATTAAGGTGAATCCTGTCGATTTGGGAAGATGATTTGGGCTTGTGTTGGGGTTTGAGTGGTCTGCTCAGTCATACCTCAAACATTGCAGATGTGGTTGGTGATGCTACCTGGCTGATCCTACCATTAGTCATATGCTTGTCTCAAAGATCAGGTTGTGCATTTACAAAGGATAAACTAATCGAACGGAATTGAATGTTCGGGATGATGGTTTGGGCTTGTGTTGGGGTCTGAGTGGTCTGCTCAGTTATACCACAAACAATGCAGATGTTGTTGGTAATGCTACATGGTTGATCCTTCCACTAGTCATATGCTTGTCTCAAAGATCAGTTAGTGCATGTACAGGGACAAACTAATCGAAAGATGGTGATACTGTGAAGGGTCTCATTAAATCAGTGACACGGCTGACTTTCTCCTCGGTTATACATCAAGCGAAGAATCCCCAGGTGGGTGAGCTCCACCTAGAAGATCCTCACTTGTCCCATCGGAGTTCTCCCTGTTGGTAGTGGAATTTTGTTAGTGCTGATATACGGGCCCTGTTTATATGCTTGGGTTGAATTCTCTCGCACAATTGCGGTTTTGAGCATCATGCAGAGGTGAAGACTCATTAATTGGGTTCCTGTCGATTTGGGAAGACGGTTTGGGATTGTGTTGGGGTCTGAGTGGTCTGCTCAGTCATACCTCAAACATTGCAGATGTTGTTGGTGGTGCAACCTGTCTGATCCTTCCATTAGTCATATGCTTGTCTCAAAAATCAGGTTGTGCATGTACAAAGGACAAACTAATCGAACGGAATTGAATGTTCGAGACGACGGTTTGGGCTTGTGTTGGGGTCTGAGTGGTGAGCTCAGTCATACCTCAAACAATGCAGATGTTGTTGGTGATGCTACATGGCTGATCCTTCCACTAGTCATATGCTTGTCTCAAAGGTCAGGTCCTGCATGATCAGTTGTGTGGGTTGATGGTTGCGCTTATGCGATTGTGTGGGAGTGGTGGATGGTTGTCAAGATACTGCGGTCTCCCTTTTTTGGGAAGGGAACGTTGGTCTCGTTGGCTCTAGGGGGTTGGGTATATCAATCCTTCCCTTGTGTCATGCATAGCGGGCTTTCCCTGCCTTCATGTGCTGCATTGTGATGTCTCTCGGGTTGCTTCCCTCGAGGCGTCACAGTCAGTTGTGTGGGTTGATGGTTGTGCTTACGCGATTGTGTGGGAGTGGTGGATGGTTGTCAAGATACTGCGGTCTCCCTTTTTTGGGAAGGGAACGTTGGTCTCCTTGGCTCTAGGGGGTTGGGTATATAAATCCTTCCCTTGTGTCATGCATAGCGGGCTTTCCCTGCCTTCATGTGCTGCATTGTGATGCCTCTGGGGTTGCTTCCCTTGAGGCGTCACGGTCAGTTGTGTGGGTTGATGGTTGTGCTTACGCGATTGTGTGGGAGTGGTGGATGGTTGTCAAGATACTGCGGTCTCCCTTTTTTGGGAAGGGAACGTTGGTCTCCTTGGCTCTAGGGGGTTGGGTATATAAATCCTTCCCTTGTGTCATGCATAGCGGGCTTTCCCTGCCTTCATGTGCTGCATTGTGATGTCTCTCGGGTTGCTTCCCTCGAGGCGTCACAGTCAGTTGTGTGGGTTGATGGTTGTGCTTACGCGATTGTGTGGGAGTGGTGGATGGTTGTCAAGATACTGCGGTCTCCCTTTTTTGGGAAGGGAACGTTGGTCTCCTTGGCTCTAGGGGGTTGGGTATATAAATCCTTCCCTTGTGTCATGCATAGCGGGCTTTCCCTGCCTTCATGTGCTGCATTGTGATGCCTCTCGGGTTGCTTCCCTTGAGGCGTCACGGTCAGTTGTGTGGGTTGATGGTTGTGCTTACGCGATTGTGTGGGAGTGGTGGATGGTTGTCAAGATACTGCGGTCTCCCTTTTTTGGGAAGGGAACGTTGGTCTCGTTGGCACCCTCATCCGTAAGTGGGGGATTAATTTCTCCTCGCTTTCATTTGGTCCTTGTGCATGTTTCCATGTGAATGATGGAACACGGTTTGGCTTGGTTGGATATCCGTTGAGAACACTAGTCAAATGCTTGTCTCAAAGATCAGTCTGTGCATGTACAGGGACAAACTAACCGAAAGATGGTGATATTGTGAAGGGTCTCATTAAATCAGTGACAAGTTTGACGTTCTCCTCGGTTATACATCAAGCGAAGAATGTGTATCTATTGTTTCGACAAGATACACGAGCGTCGTCACGCAGAGGTGATGACTCATTAAGGGGAATCCTGTCGATTTGGGAAGATGGTTTGGGCTTGTGTTGGGGTCTGAGTGGTTTGCTCAGTCATACCTCAAACATTGCAGATGTGGTTGGTGATGCTACCTGGCTGATCCTTCCATTAGTCATATGCTTGTCCCAAAGATCAGGTGGTGCATGTACAAAGGAAAAACTAATCGAATGGAATTGAATGTTCGGGACGACGGTTTGGGCTTGTGTTGGGGTCTGAGTGGTTAGCTCAGTCATACCTCAAACAATGCAGATGTTGTTGGTGATGCTACATGGCTGATCCTTCAACTAGTCATATGCTTGACTCAAAGATCAGGTCCCGCATGTACAAAGACAAACTAATCGAAAGATGGTGATACTGTGATGGGTCTCATTAAATTAGTGCCAGGGCTGACTTTCTCCTCAGTTATACATCAAGAGAAGAATCCCCAGGTGGGTGAGCTCCACCTAGAAGACCCTCACTTGTCCCTTCGGAGTTCTCCCTGTTGGTAGTGGAATTTTGTCAGTTATGATATACGGGCCCTGTTTATATGCTTGGGTTGAATTCTCTCGCACAATTGCGGTATTGAGCATCATGCAGAGGTGATGACTCATTAATTGGGTTCCTGTCGATTTGGAAAGACGGTTTGGGCTTGTGTTGGGGTCTGAGTGGTCTGCTCAGTCATACCTCAAACATTGCAGATGTGGTTGGTGATGCAACCTGGCTGATCCTTCCATTAGTCATATGCTTGTCCCAAAGATCAGGTTGTGCATGTACAAAGGACAAACTAATGGAACGGAATTGAATGTTCGGGATGATGGTTTGGGCTTGTGTTGGGGTCTGAGTGGTGAGCTCAGTCATACCTCAAACAATGCAGATGATGTTGGTGATGCTACATGGCTGATCCTTCTACTAGTCATATGCTTGTCTCAAAGATCAGGTTGTGCATGATCAGTTGTGTGGGTTGATGGTTGCCCTTATGCGATTGTGTGGAAGTGGTGGATGGTTGTCAAGATACTGCGGTCTCCCTTTTTTGGGAATGGAACGTTGGTCTCGTTGGCGCTAGGGGGTTGGGTATATCAATCCTTCCCTTGTGTCATGCATAGCGGGCTTTCCCTGCCTTCATGTGCTGCATTGTGATGCCTCTCGGGTTGCTTCCCTCGAGGCGTGACGGTCAGTTGTGTGGGTTGATGGTTGTGCTTACGCGATTGTGTGGGAGTGGTGGATGGTTGTCAAGATACTGCGGTCTCCCTTTTTTGGGAAGGGAACGTTGGTCTCGTTGGCACCCTCATCCGTAAGTGGGGGTTTAATTTCTCCTCGCTTTCATTTGGTCCTTGTACATGTTTCCATGTGAATGATGGAACACGGTTTGGCTTGGTTGGATATCCGATGAGAACACTAGTCATATGCTTGTCTCAAAGATCAGTCTGTGCATGTACAGGGACAAACTAACCGAAAGATGGTGATACTGTGAAGGGTCTCATTAAATCAGTGACAAGTTTGACGTTCTCCTCGGTTATACATCAAGCGAAGAATGTGTATCTATTGTTTTTGCAAGATACACGAGCGTCATGCAGAGGTGATGACTAATTAAGGGGAAACATGTCGATTTGGGAAGATGGTTTGGGCTTGTGTTGGGGTCTGAGTGGTGTGCTCAGTCATACCTCAAACATTGCAGATGTGGTTGGTGATGCTACCTGGCTGATCCTTCCATTAGTCATATGCTTGTATCAAAGATCAGGTTGTGCATGTACAAAGGACAAACTAATCGAATGGAATTGAATGCTCGGGACGACGGTTTAGGCTTGTGTTGGGGTCTGAGTGGTCTGCTCAGTCATACCTCAAACATTGCAGATGTGGTTAGTGACGCTACATGGGTGATCCTTCCACTAGTCATATGCGTGTCTCAAAGATCAGGTCCTGCATGTACAAGGACAAACTAATCGAAAGATGGTGATACTGTGAAGGGTCTCATTAAATCAGTGACACGGCTGACTTTCTCCTCGGTTATACATCAAGCGAAGAATCCCCAGGTGGGTGAGCTCCACCTAGAAGAACCTCACTTGTCCCTTTGGAGTTCTCCCTGTTGGTAGTGGAATTTTGTTGGTGCTGATGTAAGGGCCCCGTCTATATGCTTGGGTTGAATTCTCTCGCACAATTTTGGTTTCGGGTTCCAAGGGCTTGCTAAAAAGACGATGCGATACTAGACAGATATAACTTGGATGGGATGATGATAGATGAGCATGGTTGGTGTCCTGGTTCTTGGTTAAAAGTTTCGCAACGGTGGTTGAGTTCTTTTGAATGGTGGGATGTGGGGGGTGCGGCGGGACATAGGGCCTCCGTTCCTGTCATGACTCCTTTTCCTCAACGTCCCTGGAGCGTTGTGGGTTCGTCTGCTTAAAATCTGCCTCATGGCGGTTGAGTTCCTTCGGAAGGTGGGATGTGGGAGGCATGGCGGTGGGACGCTGTAATTCCTTTTCCTCACCGGTGGGATGTGGGGGGCATTGGAAAGAATGGGTTTTTGCCCAGTCTCATGCCGTGCCCGCCTTTTTCCTCACCTTTCATGGAGCGTTGCGGTTCGGGCTTGCTTAAAAGGCCACCTGTTGGTGGCGGAGTTCCTTGGATGGTGGGATGTGGGAGGCATGGTGGGTTGGTGTTCCTTTGTCGTCCCTCGACGCTCCTGCCCTTCCCTCGCCTTCTCTAGAGCAGTGCGGCTCTGCTTGCTTAAAAGCTGCCTCAGGGCGGTTGAGTTGCTGCGGATGGTGGGATGTGGGGGGCGCGGCGGGATTGGGTTTTTGCCCCGTCCCCTGACGTGCCTGCCTTTTCCTCCCCGTCTGTGGAGCATTGCGGGCTGGGTGCTTAAATACCGCCTCACGGTTTGTGGGATCCTGTGGATGGTGGGATGTGGGCGGCGCGGCGGGACATAGGACCCCCGTACCTACCATGACTCCTTTTCCTCGACGTCTCTTGAGCGTTGCTGGTTCGTCTGCTTAAAAGCTGCCTCATGGCGGTTGAGTTCCTACGGAATGTGAGATGTGGGAGGCACGGCGGGATGGGGGTTTCCCTCCTCATCCCCTGACGTTCCTACCTTTTTCCTCACTGGTGGGATGTGGGGGGTATGGGTGGGATTGGGTTGTTTCCCCGTCCTGTCGTACCCACCTTTTTCCTCACCTTTCATGGAGCGTTGCGGGTCGGGCTTTGCTTAAAATCCACTGATTGTGGTTGAGTTCTTGCAGATGTTGGGATGTGGGAGGCATGGTGGGATTGGGTTCCTTTGTCGTCCCTTGCTGTACCGCCTTTTCCTCACCTTCTCTGGAGCGTTGTGGAATTTTGGTAGTGGTTCAAGCGCGAAACTGTCGGTATCACCAGGATGCGAGAGCGTGCTCCTAAATTTCTCATTCAGTGATATTCCATGCGAACCATAGCAAGCTGCCTTGGGCAATGATTGGTGGGAGTGCTTTGCTCAACGCATTGTCGGGGCCACGTGCGAGTTATTTGGGTCCTAAGAAACTCACACCAACAGGGTAACGATTTCCATGGTTCATTATTGGACAAGTTGGGGTGCCTTCCTCCTCAGTCATGCCTTGGGTGATGATGTTCATAAGGGTGGCTTGAGAATGTGTATCTACTGTTTCTGCAAGATACACGAGCGTCATGCAGAGGTGATGACTAATTAAGGGGAAACATGTCGATTTGGGAAGAGATGGTTCGGGCTTGTGTTGGGGTCTGAGTGGTCTGCTCAGTCATACCTCAAACATTGCAGATGTGGTTGGTGATGGTACCCGGTTGATCTTTCCATTAGTCATATGATTGTCTCAAAGATCAGGCTGTGCATGTACGAAGGACAAACTAATCGAATGGAATTGAATGCTCGGGACGACGGTTTGGGCTTGTGTTGGGGTCTGAGTGGTCTGCTCAGTCATACCTCAAACATTGCAGATGTGGTTGGTGATGCTACATGGTTGATCCTTCCACTAGTCATATGCCTGTCTCAAAGATCAGGTCCCGCATGTAAAGGACAAACTAATCGAAAGATGGTGATACTGTGACGGGTCTCATTAAATCAGTGCCAGGGCTGACTTTCTCCTCGGTTATACCTCAAGCGAAGAATCCCCAGGTGGGTGAGCTCCACCTTGAAGACCCTCACTTGTCCCTTTGGAGTTCTCCCTGTTGGTAGTGGAATTTTGTTGGTGCTGATGTACGGGCCCCGTCTATATGCTTGGGTTGAATTCTCTCGCACAATTTTGGTTTCGGGTTCCAAGGGCTTGCTAAAAAGACGATGCGATACTAGACAGATATAACTTGGATGGGATGATGATAGATGAGCATGGTTGGTGTCCTGGTTCTTGGTTAAAAGTTTCGCAACGGTGGTTGAGTTCTTTTGAATGGTGGGATGTGGGGGGTGCGGCGGGACATAGGGCCTCTGTTCCTGTCATGACTCCTTTTCCTCAACGTCCCTGGAGCGTTGTGGGTTCGTCTGCTTAAAATCTGCCTCACGGCGGTTGAGTTCCTTCGGAAGGTGGGATGTGGGAAGCATGGCGGTGGGACGCTGTAATTCCTTTTCCTCACCGGTGGGATGTGGGGGGCATTGGAAAGAATGGGTTTTTGCCCAGTCTCATGCCGTGCCCGCCTTTTTCCTCACCTTTCATGGAGCGTTGCGGTTCGGGCTTGCTTAAAAGGCCACCTGTTGGTGGCGGAGTTCCTTGGATGGTGGGATGTGGGAGGCATGGTGGGTTGGTGTTCCTTTGTCGTCCCTCGATGCTCCTGCCCTTCCCTCGCCTTCTCTAGAGCAGTGCGGCTTTGCTTGCTTAAAAGCTGCCTCAGGGTGGTTGAGTTGCTGCGGATGGTGGGATGTGGGGGGCGCGGCGGGATTGGGTTTTTGCCCCGTCCCCTGACGTGCCTGCCTTTTCCTCCCCGTCTGTGGAGCATTGCGGGCTGGGTGCTTAAATACCGCCTCACGGTTTGTGGGATCCTGTGGATGGTGGGATGTGGGCGGCGCGGCGGGACATAGGACCCCCGTACCTACCATGACTCCTTTTCCTCGACGTCTCTTGAGCGTTGCTGGTTCGTCTGCTTAAAAGCTGCCTCATGGCGGTTGAGTTCCTACGGAATGTGAGATGTGGGAGGCACGGCGGGATGGGGGTTTCCCTCCTCATCCCCTGACGTTCCTACCTTTTCCCTCACTGGTGGGATGTGGGGGGTATGGGCGGGATTGGGTTGTTTCCCCGTCCTGTCGTACCCACCTTTTTCCTCACCTTTCATGGAGCGTTGCGGGTCGGGCTTTGCTTAAAATCCACTGAGTGTGGTTGAGTTCTTGCAGATGTTGGGATGTGGGAGGCATGTTGGGATTGGGTTCCTTTGTCGTCCCTTGCTGTACCGCCTTTTCCTCACCTTCTCTGGAGCGTTGTGGAATTTTGGTAGTGGTTCAAGCGCGAAACTGTCGGTATCACCAGGATGCGAGAGCGTGCTCCTAAATTTCTCATTCAGCGATATTTCATGCGAACCATAGCAAGCTGCCTTGGGCAATGATTGGTGGGAGTGCTTTGCTCAACGCATTGTCGGGGCCACGTGCGAGTTATTTGGGTCCTAAGAAACTCTCACCAACAGGGTGACGATTTCCATGGTTCATTATTGGACAAGTTGGGGTGCCTTCCTCCTCAGCCATGCCTTGGGTGATGATGTTCATAAGGGTGGCTTGAGAATGTGTATCTACTGTTTCTGCAAGATACACGAGCGTCATGCGGAGGTGATGACTCATTAAGGGGAATCCTGTCGATTTGGGAAGATGGTTGGGGCTTGTGTTGGGGTCTGAGTGGTCTGCTCAGTCATACCTCAAACATTGCAGATGTGGTTGGTGATGCTACCTGGCTGATCCTTCCATTAGTCATATGCTTGTCTCAAAGATCAGGTTGTGCATGTACAAAGGACAAACTAATCGAACAGAATTGAATGTTCGGGACGACGGTTTGGGCTTGTGTTGGGGTCTGAGTGGTCAGCTCAGTCATACCCCAAACAATGCAGATGTTGTTGGTGATGCTACATGGCTGATCCTTCCACTAGTCATATGCCTGTCTCAAAGATCAGGTCCCGCATTTAAAGGACAAACTAATCGAAAGATGGTGATACTGTGACGGGTCTCATTAAATCAGTGCCAGGGGTGACTTTCTCCTCGGTTATATCTCAAGCGAAGAATCCCCAGGTGGGTGAGCTCCACCTAGATGACCCTCACTTGTCCCTTTGGAGTTCTCCCTGTTGGTAGTGGAATTTTTTTGGTGCTGATGTAGGGGCCCCGTCTATATGCTTGGGTTGAATTCTCTCGCACAATTGCGGTTCCGTCTTCCAAGGGCTTGCTAAAAATACGATGCGATACTAGACAGATATAACTTGGATGGGATGATGATAGATGAGCATGGTTGGGATGTGGGAGGCATGGTGGGATTGGGTTCCTTTGTCGTCCCTTGCTGTACCGCCTTTTCCTCACCTTCTCTGGAGCGTTGTGGAATTTTGGTAGTGGTTCAAGCGCGAAACTGTCGGTATCACCAGGATGCGAGAGCGTGCTCCTAAATTTCTCATTCAGCGATATTTCATGCGAACCATAGCAAGCTGCCTTGGGCAATGATTGGTGGGAGTGCTTTGCTCAACGCATTGTCGGGGCCACGTGCGAGTTATTTGGGTCCTAAGAAACTCTCACCAACAGGGTGACGATTTCCATGGTTCATTATTGGACAAGTTGGGGTGCCTTCCTCCTCAGCCATGCCTTGGGTGATGATGTTCATAAGGGTGGCTTGAGAATGTGTATCTACTGTTTCTGCAAGATACACGAGCGTCATGCGGAGGTGATGACTCATTAAGGGGAATCCTGTCGATTTGGGAAGATGGTTGGGGCTTGTGTTGGGGTCTGAGTGGTCTGCTCAGTCATACCTCAAACATTGCAGATGTGGTTGGTGATGCTACCTGGCTGATCCTTCCATTAGTCATATGCTTGTCTCAAAGATCAGGTTGTGCATGTACAAAGGACAAACTAATCGAACAGAATTGAATGTTCGGGACGACGGTTTGGGCTTGTGTTGGGGTCTGAGTGGTCAGCTCAGTCATACCCCAAACAATGCAGATGTTGTTGGTGATGCTACATGGCTGATCCTTCCACTAGTCATATGCCTGTCTCAAAGATCAGGTCCCGCATGTAAAGGACAAACTAATCGAAAGATGGTGATACTGTGACGGGTCTCATTAAATCAGTGCCAGGGGTGACTTTCTCCTCGGTTATATCTCAAGCGAAGAATCCCCAGGTGGGTGAGCTCCACCTAGAAGACCCTCACTTGTCCCTTTGGAGTTCTCCCTGTTGGTAGTGGAATTTTTTTGGTGCTGATGTAGGGGCCCCGTCTATATGCTTGGGTTGAATTCTCTCGCACAATTGCGGTTCCGTCTTCCAAGGGCTTGCTAAAAATACGATGCGATACTAGACAGATATAACTTGGATGGGATGATGATAGATGAGCATGGTTGGTGTCCTGGTTCTTGGTTAAAAGTTTCGCAACGGTGGTTGAGTTCTTTTGAATGGTGGGATGTGGGGGGTGCGGCGGGACATAGGGCCTCCGTTCCTGTCATGACTCCTTTTCCTCAACGTCCCTGGAGCGTTGTGGGTTCGTCTGCTTAAAATCTGCCTCATGGCGGTTGAGTTCCTTCGGAAGGTGGGATGTGGGAGGTATGGCGGTGGGACGCTGTAATTCCTTTTCCTCACCGGTGGGATGTGGGGGGCATTGGAAAGAATGGGTTTTTGCCCAGTCTCATGCCGTGCCCGCCTTTTTCCTCACCTTTCATGGAGCGTTGCGGTTCGGGCTTGCTTAAAAGGCCACCTGTCGGTGGCGGAGTTCCTTGGATGGTGGGATGTGGGAGGCATGGTGGGTTGGTGTTCCTTTGTCGTCCCTCGACGCTTATGCCCTTCCCTCGCCTTCTCTAGAGCAGTGCGGCTTGGCTTGCTTAAAAGCCGCCTCAGGGTGGTTGAGTTGCTGCGGATGGTGGGATGTGGGAGGCGCGGCGGGATTGGGTTTTTGCCCCGTCCCCTGACGTGCCTGCCTTTTCCTCCCCGTCTGTGGAGCATTGCGGGCTGGGTGCTTAAATACCGCCTCACGGTTTGTGGGATCCTGTGGATGGTGGGATGTGGGCGGCGCGGCGGGACATAGGACCCCCGTACCTACCATGACTCCTTTTCCTCGACGTCTCTTGAGCGTTGCTGGTTCGTCTGCTTAAAAGCTGCCTCATGGCGGTTGAGTTCCTACGGAATGTGAGATGTGGGAGGCACGGCGGGATGGGGGTTTCCCTCCTCATCCCCTGACGTTCCTACCTTTTTCCTCACTGGTGGGATGTGGGGGGTATGGGCGGGATTGGGTTGTTTCCCCGTCCTGTCGTACCCACCTTTTTCCTCACCTTTCATGGAGCGTTGCGGGTCGGGCTATGCTTAAAAGCCACCGAGTGTGGTTGAGTTCTTGCAGATGTTGGGATGTGGGAGGCATGGTGGGATTGGGTTCCTTTGTCGTCCTTTGCTGTACCTGCCTTTTCCTCACCTTCTCTGGAGCGTTGTGGGATTTTGGTAGTGGTTCAAGCGCGAAACTGTCGGTATCACCAGGATGAGAGACCGTGCTCCTAAATTTCCCATTCAGTGATATTCCATGCGAACCGTAGCAAGCTTCCTTGGGCAGTGATTTGCGGGAGTGCTTTGCCCAACGCATTGTCGGGGCCACCTGTGAGTTATTTGGGTCCTGAGAAACTCACACCACCAGGCAAACGGTTGCCATGGTTCATTATTGGACAAGTTGGGGTGCCTTCCTCCTCAGTCATGCCTTGGGTGATGATGTTCATAAGGGCGGCTTGAGAATGTGTATCTACTGTTTCTGCAAGATACACGAGCGTCATGCGGAGGTGATGACTCATTAACCGGGATCTTGTGGATTCGTGGGAAGTGATCGGTTTGGCTATTCTCATCGGTGCTGGGTAAAGGAAGGAATGAATGCTGAGACCTCGTCGATGATGATTCATTCTTGTCTCTGGAATAAAAGAAGTGTTGGA
>CAUJRU010002440.1:7500-30000 GCA_963277665.1 Viscum album | reverse complement strand
TGGAGACAATGCCATCCGAGTGAGACGATTTGAAGGGGCCTCGAGGCTTGTCTTGGTGGATGCGGGGTGCCTTGAAAGGAAGGACGCCGAGCTGGGGTTTGTCATATGTTGTTGGGTTCGGTATGTAACGACACCGACCACCTAAAGAGAATTCATTTCATGCGTGAGGACCCGCTCTGGACATGGGGTCTGTCTTCTCGGCGGTGGTCGACGATACGCGGGAAGGATGCCATGACGTGTCGGCGGCCTTCACGTGCCTAAGGGGTCACGTCGGTTGCCGTTCCTATGGTTTCATAGCTCTTTTAGGGCAACACGTGTTGTCTTTCATGCGCTGCGGTTCCCTCTGGGTGGTCTAAACCACTCAGTATGTCTCCTCGTCAGTGCTGATGTTTCCTGGTGGGAGAGCTGGAAATGCAGAAATGTCTCTTTAGGGGGGGAGTGGTCGGCGACCCCCCCTGGGCGTGGGTCTTGTCCTGCGTGCCCAGAGCCACCCAGTGACATGCCCACAGACATGGAAAAATGGCCTCTAGATGATTCCTCCTGTGCTTGGGGCTTGTCTTGCCCGCGGTAGTGCCCCATAAAAGCGATGACAATGAGACGGGGTTCGTCGCGTGTCAGGTCCGACGAACTGACAATCGCGTGGAGACAAAGCCATCCGAGTGAGACGATTTGAAGTGGCCTCGGGGCATGTCTTGGTGGATGCGACGTGCCTTGAAAGGAAGGACGTCGAGGTGGGGTTTTTCATATGTTGTTGGGTCCTGTATGTAATTACAATTACCACCTAAAGAGAATTCTTTTCATGAGTGAGGACCCGCTCTGGACATGGGGCGTGTCTTCTCGGCGGTGATCGACGATACGCGGGATGGATGCCATGACTTGTCGGTGGCCTTCATGTGCATAAGGGGTCACGTCGGTGGCCCTTCCTATGGTTTCATAGCTCTTTTAGGGCAACACGTGTTGTCTTTCATGCGCTGCGGTGCCCTCAGGGTGGTCTAAACCCATCAGTATGTCTCCTCGTCAGTGTTGATGTTTCCTGGTGGGATAGCTGGAAATGCATAAATGTCTCTTTAGGGGGGGAGTGGTCGGCGACCCCCCTGGGCGTGGGTCTTGTCCTGCGTGCCTAGAGCCACCCAATGACATGCCCAGTGACATGGAAAATGGCATCGACGCAATGCCCTGAATTCCTGATGATTCTTCCCGTGCTAGGGTCTTGTCTTGCCCGAGGTGGTGCGCCATAAAACCGATGACAATGATATGGGTGGGGTTTGTCGCCTGTGAGATCCTACGGACTGACAATCGCGTCCAGACAATGGAATCCTAGTGAGGCGATTTGAAGGGGCCTCGGGGCCCGTCTTGGTGCGTGCGGCGTGCCTTGAAAGGAAGGACGTTGAGGTGGGGTTTGTCATATGTTGTTGTGTCCGGTATGTAAAGACAATGACCACCTAAAGAGAATTCATTTCATGCGTGAGGACCCACTCTGGACATGGGTCCTGTCTCCTCGGCGGTGTTGGACGATACGCGGGACGGATGCCATGACGTGTCGGCGGCCTTCATGTGCCTAAGGGGCCACGTCGGTGTCCCTTCCTATGGTTTCATAGCCCTTTTAGGGCAACACGTGTTGCCTTTCATGCGCTGCGGTTCCCTCTGGGTGGTCTAAACCACTCAGTATGTCTCCTCGTCAGTGTTGATGTTTCCTGGTGGAATAGCTGGAAATGCATAAATGTCTCTTTAGGGGGGGAGTGGTCGGCGACCCCCCCTGGGCGTGGGTCTTGTCCTGCGTGCCGAGAGCCACCCACAGACATGCCCAGTGACATGGAAAATGGCATCGACGCAATGCCATGAATTCCTGATGATTCGTCCCGTGCTTGGGGCTTGTCTTGCCCGAGGTAGTGCGCCCTAAAAACGATGGCAATGAGACGGGGTTTGTCGCATGTGCGATCCTGCGGACTGACAGTCGCGTCCAGACAATGGCATCCGAGTGAGACGATTTGAAGGGGCCTCAGGGCCCGTCTTGGTGCATGCGGCGTGCCTTGAAAGGAAGGACGTCGAGGTGGGGTTTTTCATATGTTGTCGTGTCCCGTATGTAATGACAATGACCACCTAAAGAGAATTCATTTCATGCGCGAGGACCCGCTCTGGACATGGGGCCTGTCTTCTCGGCGGCGTTGGATGCTACCCGCGACGAATGCTACTACGTGTCGGCGGCCTTGATGTGCCTAAGGGGTCACATCAGTGGCTGTTCCTATGGTTTCATATCTCTTTTAGGGCAACACGTGTTGTCTTTCATGCGCTGTGGTGCCCACAGGGTTGTCTAAACCCATCAGTATGTCTCCTCGTCAGTGCTGATGTTTCCTGGTGGGACAGCTGGAAATGCATAAATGTCTCTTTAGGGGGGGAGTGGTCGGCGACCCCCCCTGGGCGTGGGTCTTGTCCTGCGTGCCCAGAGCCACCCAGTGACATGCCCACGGACATGGAAAAACAGCCTCCGGACAAAGCAAAGACAGCTTGATGATTCGTCCGGTGCTTGGGGCTTGTCTTGTTCGAGGTAGTGCGCCATAAAAGTGATGACAATGAGCCGGGTTTCGTCGCGTGTCAGGTCCTCCGTACTGACAATCAGGTGGAGACAACGCCATCCGGGTGAGAGGATTTGAAGGGGCCTCAGGGCTTGCCTTGGTGGATGCGGTGTGCCTTGAATGGAAGGACAATGAGGTGGGGTTTGTCATATGTTGTTGGGTCCGGTATGTAATGACAATGACCGCCTAAAGAGAATTCCTTTCATGCGTGGGGACCCGCTCTGGACATGGGGCGTGTCTTCGCTGTGGTGATGGACGATACGTGGGACGGATGCCATGACGTGTCGGCGGCCTTCATGTGCCTAAGGGGCCACGTCGGTGGCCCTTCCTATGGTTTCATAGCTCTTTTAGGGCAACACGTGTTGCCTTTCATGCGCTGCCCTGCCCTCAGGGTGGTCTAAACCCATCAGTATGTCTCCTCGTCGGTGTTGATGTTTCCTGGTGGAATAGCTGGAAATGCATAAATGTCTCTTTAGGGGGGGAGTGGTCGGCGACCCCCCCGGGCGTGGGTCTTGTCCTGCGTGCCTAGAGCCACCCAATGTGATGCCCATTGACATGCAAAATGACATCGACTTAATGCCATGAATGCCTGATGATTCGTCCCGTGCTTGGGGCTTGTCTTGCCCGAGGTAGTGCGCCATAAAAACGATGACAATGGGATGGTGTTTGTGGCCTTCGAGATCCTGCGGACTGACAGTCGCGTTCAGACAATGGCATCCGAGTGAGACGATTTGAAGGGGTCTCGGGGCCCGTCTTGGTGCATGCGGCGTTTCTTGAAAGGAAGGACGTCGAGGTGGGGTTTGTCACATGTTGTTGTGTTCGGAATGTAAAGACAATGACCGCCTAAAGATAATTCATTTCATGCGCGGGGACCCGCTCTGGACATGGGTCCTGTCTTCTCGGCGGTGTTGGATGATACCCGGGACGGATGCCATGACGTGTCGGCGGCCTTCATGTGCCTAAGGGGTCACTTTGGTGGCTGTTCGTATGGATTCGTAGCTCTTTTAGGGCAACACGTGCTGTCCTTCATGCGTTGTGGTGCCCATTGGGTTGTCTGAACCCATCAGTATGTGTCCTCGTCAGTGCTGATGTTTCCTGGTGGGACAGCTGGAAATGCATAAATGTCTCTTTAGGGGGGGAGTGGTCGGCGACCCCCCCTGGGCGTGGGTCTTGTCCTGCGTGCCCAGAGCCACCCAGTGACATGCCCACGAACATGGAAAAACGACCTCCAGACAAATCCATGAAAGCTTGATTATTCGTACGGTGCTTGGGGCTTGTCTTGTCTGAGGTAATGCGTCATAAAAGTGATGACAATGAGCCGGGGTGCGTCGCGTGTCAGGTCCGACGTACTGACAATCACGTGGAGACAACGCCATCCGAGTGGGACGATTTGAAGGGGCCTCGGGGCTTGCCTTGGTGGATGCGGTGTGCCTTGCAAGGAAGGACGACGTGGTGGGGTTTGTCATATGTTGTTGGGTACGGTATGTATTGACAATGACCGCCTAAAGATAATTCCTTTGAGGCGTGAGGACCAGCTCTGGACATGGGGCGTGTCTTCTCTGCGGTGATGGACGAGACGCGGGGCGGATGCCATGACGTGTCGGCGGCCTTCATGTGCCTAAGGGGTCACGTCGGTGGCCCTTCCTATGGTTTCATAGCTCTTTTAGGGCAACCCGTGTTGTCTTTCATGCACTGCGGTGCCCTTAGGGTGGTCTAAACCCATCAGTATGTCTCCTCGTCACTGTTGATGTTTCCTGGTGGTATAGCTGGAAATGCATAAATGTCTCTTTAGGGGGGGAGTGGTCGGCGACCCCCCCTGGGCGTGGGTCTTGTCCTGCGTGCCTAGAGCCACCCAATGACATGCCGAGTGACATGGAAAATGGCATCGACGCAGTGCCATGAATTCCTGATGATTCGTCTCGTGCTTGGGGCTTGTCTTGCCCGAGGTAGTGCGCCCTAAAAACGATGACAATGAGATGGGGTTTGTCGCATGTGTGATCCTGCGGACTGACAGTCTTGTCCAGACAATGGCATCCGAGTGAGACGATTTGAAGGGGCCTCGAGGCCCGTCTTGGTGCGTGTGGCGTGCCTTGAAAGGAAGGACGTTGCGGTGGGGTTTGTCATCTGTTGTCGTGTCCCGTATGTAATGACAATGACCACCTAAAGAGAATTCATTTCATGCGTGAGGACCCTCTCTGGACATGGGGCCTGTCTTCTCGGCGGTGTTGGACGCTACCCGGGATGAATGCTACTACGTGTCGGCAGCCTTCATGTGCCTAAGGGGTCACATCGGTGGCTGTTCCTACGGTTTCATATATCTTTTAGGGCAACACGTGTTGACTTTCATGCGCTGTGGTGCCCACAGGGTTGTCTAAACCCTCCAGTATGTCTCCTCGTCAGTGCTGATGTTTCCTGGTGGGACAGCTGGAAAGGCATAAATGTCTCTTTAGGGGGGGAGTGGTCGGCGACCCCCCCTGGGCGTGGGTCTTGTCCTGCGTGCCCAGAGCCACCTAGTGACATGCCCACGGACATGGAAAAATGGCCTCCAGACAAATCCATGAAAGCTTGAGGATTCATACGGTGCTTGGGGCTTGTCTTGTATGAGGTAATGCGCCATAAAAGTGATGACAATGAGCCGGGGTGCGTCGCGTGTCAGGTCCGACGTACTGACAATCACGTGGAGACAACGCCACCCGAGTGGGACGATTTGAAGGGGCATCGGGGCTTGCCTTGGAGGATGCGGTGTGCCTTGCAAGGAAGGACGACGTGGTGGGGTTTGTCATATGTTGTTGGGTACGGTATGTAATGACAATGACCGCCTAAAGATAATTCATTTCATGCGTGAGGACCCGCTCTGGACATGGGGCGTGTCTTCTCTGCGGTGATGGACGAGACGCGGGACGGATGTCATGACGTGTCGGCGGCCTTCATGTGCCTAAGGGGTCACGTCGGTGGCCCTTCCTATGGTTTCATAGCTCTTTTAGGGCAACCCGTGTTGTCTTTCATGCACTGCGGTGCCCTTAGGGTGGTCTAAACCCCTCAGTATGTCTCCTCGTCACTTTTGATGTTTCCTGGTGGAATAGCTGGAAATGCATAAATGTCTCTTTAGGGGGGGAGTGGTCGGCGACCCCCCCTGGGCGTGGGTCTTGTCCTGCGTGCCTAGAGCCACCCAATGACATGCCCAGGGACATGGAAAATGGCATCGACGCAATGCCATGAATTCTTGATGATTCGTCCCGTGCTTGGGGCTTGTCTTTCCCGAGGTAGTGCGCCCTAAAAACGATGACAATGAGATGGGTTTTGTCGCATGTGTGATCTTGCGGGCTGACAGTCGTTTCCAGACAAAGGCATCCGAGTGAGACGATTTGAAGGGGCCTCGAGGCCCGTCTTGGTGCCTGCGGTGTGCCTTGAAAGGAAGGACGTTGAGGTGTGGTTATTCATGTGTTTTCGTGTCCCGTATGTAATGATAATGACCACCTAAAGAGAATTCATTTCATGCGTGAGGACCCTCTCTGGACATGGGGCCTGTCTTCTCGGCGGTGTTGGACGCTACCCGGGATGGATGCTAGTACGTGATGGCGGCCTTGATGTGCCTAAGGGGTCACATTGGTGGCTATTCCTATGGTTTCATATCTCTTTTAGGGCAACACGTGTTGTCTTTCATGCGCTGTGGTGCCCACAGGGTTGTCTGAACCCATCAGTATGTCTCCTCGTCAGTGCTGATGTTTCCTGGTGGGACAGCTGGAAATGCATAAATGTCTCTTTAGGGGGGGAGTGGTCGGCGACCCCCCCTGGGCGTGGGTCTTGTCCTGTGTGCCCAGAGCCACCCAGTGACATGCCCACGGACATGGAAAAACGGCCTCCAGACGAATCCATGAAAGCCTGATGATTCGTACGGTGCTTGGGGCTTGTCTTGTCTGAGGTAATGCGCCATAAAAGTGATGACAATGAGCTGGGGTGCGTCGCGTGTCAGACCCACGCCGAGTGACGTGGAAAATGGCATCGACGCAATGCCAAGAATTCCTGATGATTCGTCCCGTGCTTCGGGCTTGTCTTGCCCGAGGTAGTGCGCCATAAAAACGATGACAATGAGATGGGGTTTGTCGCGTGTGTGAGGTCCGACGTACTGACGATCACGTGGAGACAACGGCATCCGAGTGAGACGATTTGAAGGGGCCTCGGGGCTTGCCTTGGTGGATGCGGTGTGCCTTGCAAGGAAGGACGATGTGGTGGGGTTTGTCATATGTTGTTGGGTACGGTATGTATTGACAATGACCACCTAAAGATAATTCCTTTGAGGCGTGAGGACTCGCTCTGGACATGGGGCGCGTCTTCTCTGCGGTGATGGACGAGACGCGGGACGGATGCCATGACGTGTCGGCGGCCTTCATGTGCCTAAGGGGTCACGTCGGTGGCCCTTCCTATGGTTTCATAGCTCTTTTAGGGCAACCCGTGTTGTCTTTCATGCACTGCGGTGCCCTTAGGGTGGTCTAAACCCATCAGTATGTCTCCTCGTCACTGTTGATGTTTCCTGGTGGTATAGCTGGAAATGCATAAATGTCTCTTTAGGGGGGGAGTGGTCGGCGACCCCCCCTGGGCGTGGGTCTTGTCCTGCGTGCCTAGAGCCACCCACTGACATGCCGAGTGACATGGAAAATGGCATCGACGCAGTGCCATGAATTTCTGATGATTCGTCCCGTGCTTGGGGCTTGTCTTGCCCGAGGTAGTGCGCCCTAAAAACGATGACAATGAGATGGGGTTTGTCGCATGTGTGATCCTGCGGACTGACAGTCGTGTCCAGACAATGGCATCCGAGTGAGACGATTTGAAGGGGCCTCGAGGCCCGTCTTGGTGCGTGTGGCGTGCCTTGAAAGGAAGGACGTTGCGGTGGGGTTTGTCATCTGTTGTCGTGTCCCGTATGTAATGACAATGACCACCTAAAGAGAATTCATTTCATGCGTGAGGACCCTCTCTGGACATGGGGCCTGTCTTCTCGGCGGTGTTGGACGCTACCCGGGATGAATGCTACTACGTGTCGGCGGCCTTCATGTGCCTAAGGGGTCACATCGGTGGCTGTTCCTAGGGTTTCATATATCTTTTAGGGCAACACGTGTTGTCTTTCATGCGCTGTGGTGCCCACAGGGTTGTCTAAACCCGTTAGTATGTCTCCTCGTCAGTGCTGATGTTTCCTGGTGGGACAGCTGAAAATGCATAAATGTCTCTTTAGGGGGGGAGTGGTCGGCGACCCCCCCTGGGCGTGGGTCTTGTCCTGCGTGCCCAGAGCCACCTAGTGACATGCCCACGGACATGGAAAAATGGCCTCCAGACAAATCCATGAAAGCTTGAGGATTCATACGGTGCTTGGGGCTTGTCTTGTCTGAGGTAATGCGCCATAAAAGTGATGACAATGAGCCGGGGTGCGTCGCGTGTCAGGTCCGACGTACTGACAATCACGTGGAGACAACGCCACCCGAGTGGGACGATTTGAAGGGGCATCGGGGCTTGCCTTGGAGGATGCGGTGTGCCTTGCAAGGAAGGACGACGTGGTGGGGTTTGTCATATGTTGTTGGGTACGGTATGTAATGACAATGACCGCCTCAAGATAATTCCTTTCATGCGTGAGGACCCGCTCTGGACATGGGGCGTGTCTTCTCTGCGGTGATGGACGAGACGCGGGACGGATGCCATGACGTGTCGGCGGCCTTCATGTGCCTAAGGGGTCACGTCGGTGGCCCTTCCTATGGTTTCATAGCTCTTTTAGGGCAACCCGTGTTGTCTTTCATGCACTGCGGTGCCCTTAGGGTGGTCTAAACCCATCAGTATGTCTCCTCGTCACTGTTGATGTTTCCTGGTGGAATAGCTGGAAATGCATAAATGTCTCTTTAGGGGGGGGAGTGGTCGGCGACCCCCCCTGGGCGTGGGTCTTGTCCTGCGTGCCTAGAGCCACCCGATGACGTGCCCAGTGACATGGAAAATGGCATGGACGCAATGCCATGAATTCTCGATGATTCGTCCCGTGCTTGGGGCTTGTCTTTCCCGAGGTAGTGCGCCCTAAAAACGATGACAATGAGATGGGTTTTGTCGCATGTGTGATCTTGCGGGCTGACAGTCGTTTCCAGACAAAGGCATCCGAGTGAGACGATTTGAAGGGGCCTCGAGGCCCGTCTTGGTGCATGCGGTGTGCCTTGAAAGGAAGGACGTTGAGGTGTGGTTATTCATGTGTTTTCGTGTCCCGTATGTAATGATAATGACCACCTAAAGAGAATTCATTTCATGCGTGAGGACCCTCTCTGGACATGGGGCCTGTCTTCTCGGCGGTGTTGGACGCTACCCGGGATGGATGCTAGTACGTGATGGCGGCCTTGATGTGCCTAAGGGGTCACATTGGTGGCTATTCCTATGGTTTCATATCTCTTTTAGGGCAACACGTGTTGTCTTTCATGCGCTGTGGTGCCCACAGGGTTGTCTGAACCCATCAGTATGTCTCCTCGTCAGTGCTGATGTTTCCTGGTGGGACAGCTGGAAATGCATAAATGTCTCTTTAGGGGGGGAGTGGTCGGCGACCCCCCCTGGGCGTGGGTCTTGTCCTGTGTGCCCAGAGCCACCCAGTGACATGCCCACAGACATGGAAAAACGGCCTCCAGACGAATCCATGAAAGCCTGATGATTCGTACGGTGCTTGGGGCTTGTCTTTTCTGAGGTAATGCGCCATAAAAGTGATGACAATGAGCTGGGGTGCGTCGCGTGTCAGACCCACGCCGAGTGACGTGGAAAATGGCATCGACGCAATGCCAAGAATTCCTGATGATTCGTCCCGTGCTTCGGGCTTGTCTTGCCCGAGGTAGTGCGCCATAAAAACGATGACAATGAGATGGGGTTTGTCGCGTGTGTGAGGTCCGACGTACTGACGATCACGTGGAGACAACGGCATCCGAGTGAGACGATTTGAAGGGGCCTCGGGGCTTGCCTTGGTGGATGCGGTGTGCCTTGCAAGGAAGGACGATGTGGTGGGGTTTGTCATATGTTGTTGGGTACGGTATGTATTGACAATGACCACCTAAAGATAATTCCTTTGAGGCGTGAGGACTCGCTCTGGACATGGGGCGCGTCTTCTCTGCGGTGATGGACGAGACGCGGGACGGATGCCATGACGTGTCGGCGGCCTTCATGTGCCTAAGGGGTCACGTCGGTGGCCCTTCCTATGGTTTCATAGCTCTTTTAGGGCAACCCGTGTTGTCTTTCATGCACTGCGGTGCCCTTAGGGTGGTCTAAACCCATCAGTATGTCTCCTCGTCACTGTTGATGTTTCCTGGTGGTATAGCTGGAAATGCATAAATGTCTCTTTAGGGGGGGAGTGGTCGGCGACCCCCCCTGGGCGTGGGTCTTGTCCTGCGTGCCTAGAGCCACCCACTGACATGCCGAGTGACATGGAAAATGGCATCGACGCAGTGCCATGAATTTCTGATGATTCGTCCCGTGCTTGGGGCTTGTCTTGCCCGAGGTAGTGCGCCCTAAAAACGATGACAATGAGATGGGGTTTGTCGCATGTGTGATCCTGCGGACTGACAGTCGTGTCCAGACAATGGCATCCGAGTGAGACGATTTGAAGGGGCCTCGAGGCCCGTCTTGGTGCGTGTGGCGTGCCTTGAAAGGAAGGACGTTGCGGTGGGGTTTGTCATCTGTTGTCGTGTCCCGTATGTAATGACAATGACCACCTAAAGAGAATTCATTTCATGCGTGAGGACCCTCTCTGGACATGGGGCCTGTCTTCTCGGCGGTGTTGGACGCTACCCGGGATGAATGCTACTACGTGTCGGCGGCCTTCATGTGCCTAAGGGGTCACATCGGTGGCTGTTCCTATGGTTTCATATATCTTTTAGGGCAACACGTGTTGTCTTTCATGCGCTGTGGTGCCCACAGGGTTGTCTAAACCCGTTAGTATGTCTCCTCGTCAGTGCTGATGTTTCCTGGTGGGACAGCTGAAAATGCATAAATGTCTCTTTAGGGGGGGAGTGGTCGGCGACCCCCCCTGGGCGTGGGTCTTGTCCTGCGTGCCCAGAGCCACCTAGTGACATGCCCACGGACATGGAAAAATGGCCTCCAGACAAATCCATGAAAGCTTGAGGATTCATACGGTGCTTGGGGCTTGTCTTGTCTGAGGTAATGCGCCATAAAAGTGATGACAATGAGCCGGGGTGCGTCGCGTGTCAGGTCCGACGTACTGACAATCACGTGGAGACAACGCCACCCGAGTGGGACGATTTGAAGGGGCATCGGGGCTTGCCTTGGAGGATGCGGTGTGCCTTGCAAGGAAGGACGACGTGGTGGGGTTTGTCATATGTTGTTGGGTACGGTATGTAATGACAATGACCGCCTCAAGATAATTCCTTTCATGCGTGAGGACCCGCTCTGGACATGGGGCGTGTCTTCTCTGCGGTGATGGACGAGACGCGGGACGGATGCCATGACGTGTCGGCGGCCTTCATGTGCCTAAGGGGTCACGTCGGTGGCCCTTCCTATGGTTTCATAGCTCTTTTAGGGCAACCCGTGTTGTCTTTCATGCACTGCGGTGCCCTTAGGGTGGTCTAAACCCATCAGTATGTCTCCTCGTCACTGTTGATGTTTCCTGGTGGAATAGCTGGAAATGCATAAATGTCTCTTTAGGGGGGGGAGTGGTCGGCGACCCCCCCTGGGCGTGGGTCTTGTCCTGCGTGCCTAGAGCCACCCGATGACGTGCCCAGTGACATGGAAAATGGCATGGACGCAATGCCATGAATTCTCGATGATTCGTCCCGTGCTTGGGGCTTGTCTTTCCCGAGGTAGTGCGCCCTAAAAACGATGACAACGAGATGGGGTTTGTCGCATGTGTGATCTTGCGGGCTGACAGTCGTTTCCAGACAATGGCATCCGAGTGAGACGATTTGAAGGGGCCTCGAGTCCCGTCTTGGTGCATGCGGCGTGCCTTGAAGGGAAGGACGTTGAGGTGGGGTCATACCTCAAACATTGCAGATGTGGTTGGTGATGCAACCTTGTTGATCCTTCCATTAGTCATATGCTTGTCTCAAAGATCAGGTTGTGCATGTACAATGGACAAACTAATCGAACGGAATTGAATGTTCGGGACGACGGTTTGGGCTTGTGTTGGGGTCTGAGTGGTGAGCTCAGTCATACCTCAAACAATGCAGATGTTGTTGGTGATTCTACATGTCTGATCCTTCCACTAGTCATATGCTTGTCTCAAAGATCAGGTCCTGCATGATCAGTTGTGTGGGTTGATGGTTGCGCTTATGCGATTGTGTGGGAGTGGTGGATGGTTGTCAAGATACCGCGGTCTCCCTTTTTTGGGAAGGGAACGTTGGTCTCGTTGGCTCTAGGGGGTTGGGTATATCAATCCTTCCCTTGTGTCATGCATAGCGGGCTTTCCCTGCCTTCATGTGCTGCATTGTGATGCCTCTCGGGTTGCATCCCTCGAGGCGTCACGATCAGCTGTGTGGGTTGATGGTTGTGCTTACGCGATTGTGTGGGAGTGGTGGATGGTTGTCAAGATACTGCGGTCTCCCTTTTTTGGGAAGGGAACGTTGGTCTCGTTGGCACCCTCATCCGTAAGTGGGGGTTTAATTTCTCCTCGCTTTCATTTGGTCCTTGTGCATGTTTCCATGTGAATGATGGAACACGGTTTGGCTTGGTTGGATATCCGTTGAGAACACTAGTCATATGCTTGTCTCAAAGTTCAGTCTGTGCATGTACAGGGACAAACTAATCGAAGATGGTGATACTGTGAAGGGTCTCAGTAAATCAGGGACAAGTCTGACGTTCTCCTCGGTTTTACATCAAGTGAAGAATGTGTATCTATTGTTTCTGCAAGATACACGAGCGTCATGCAGAGGTGATTACTCATTAAGGTGAATCCTGTCGATTTGGGAAGATGATTTGGGCTTGTGTTGGGGTTTGAGTGGTCTGCTCAGTCATACCTCAAACATTGCAGATGTGGTTGGTGATGCTACCTGGCTGATCCTACCATTAGTCATATGCTTGTCTCAAAGATCAGGTTGTGCATTTACAAAGGATAAACTAATCGAACGGAATTGAATGTTCGGGATGATGGTTTGGGCTTGTGTTGGGGTCTGAGTGGTCTGCTCAGTTATACCACAAACAATGCAGATGTTGTTGGTAATGCTACATGGTTGATCCTTCCACTAGTCATATGCTTGTCTCAAAGATCAGTTAGTGCATGTACAGGGACAAACTAATCGAAAGATGGTGATACTGTGAAGGGTCTCATTAAATCAGTGACACGGCTGACTTTCTCCTCGGTTATACATCAAGCGAAGAATCCCCAGGTGGGTGAGCTCCACCTAGAAGATCCTCACTTGTCCCATCGGAGTTCTCCCTGTTGGTAGTGGAATTTTGTTAGTGCTGATATACGGGCCCTGTTTATATGCTTGGGTTGAATTCTCTCGCACAATTGCGGTTTTGAGCATCATGCAGAGGTGAAGACTCATTAATTGGGTTCCTGTCGATTTGGGAAGACGGTTTGGGATTGTGTTGGGGTCTGAGTGGTCTGCTCAGTCATACCTCAAACATTGCAGATGTTGTTGGTGGTGCAACCTGTCTGATCCTTCCATTAGTCATATGCTTGTCTCAAAAATCAGGTTGTGCATGTACAAAGGACAAACTAATCGAACGGAATTGAATGTTCGAGACGACGGTTTGGGCTTGTGTTGGGGTCTGAGTGGTGAGCTCAGTCATACCTCAAACAATGCAGATGTTGTTGGTGATGCTACATGGCTGATCCTTCCACTAGTCATATGCTTGTCTCAAAGGTCAGGTCCTGCATGATCAGTTGTGTGGGTTGATGGTTGCGCTTATGCGATTGTGTGGGAGTGGTGGATGGTTGTCAAGATACTGCGGTCTCCCTTTTTTGGGAAGGGAACGTTGGTCTCGTTGGCTCTAGGGGGTTGGGTATATCAATCCTTCCCTTGTGTCATGCATAGCGGGCTTTCCCTGCCTTCATGTGCTGCATTGTGATGTCTCTCGGGTTGCTTCCCTCGAGGCGTCACAGTCAGTTGTGTGGGTTGATGGTTGTGCTTACGCGATTGTGTGGGAGTGGTGGATGGTTGTCAAGATACTGCGGTCTCCCTTTTTTGGGAAGGGAACGTTGGTCTCCTTGGCTCTAGGGGGTTGGGTATATAAATCCTTCCCTTGTGTCATGCATAGCGGGCTTTCCCTGCCTTCATGTGCTGCATTGTGATGCCTCTGGGGTTGCTTCCCTTGAGGCGTCACGGTCAGTTGTGTGGGTTGATGGTTGTGCTTACGCGATTGTGTGGGAGTGGTGGATGGTTGTCAAGATACTGCGGTCTCCCTTTTTTGGGAAGGGAACGTTGGTCTCCTTGGCTCTAGGGGGTTGGGTATATAAATCCTTCCCTTGTGTCATGCATAGCGGGCTTTCCCTGCCTTCATGTGCTGCATTGTGATGTCTCTCGGGTTGCTTCCCTCGAGGCGTCACAGTCAGTTGTGTGGGTTGATGGTTGTGCTTACGCGATTGTGTGGGAGTGGTGGATGGTTGTCAAGATACTGCGGTCTCCCTTTTTTGGGAAGGGAACGTTGGTCTCCTTGGCTCTAGGGGGTTGGGTATATAAATCCTTCCCTTGTGTCATGCATAGCGGGCTTTCCCTGCCTTCATGTGCTGCATTGTGATGCCTCTCGGGTTGCTTCCCTTGAGGCGTCACGGTCAGTTGTGTGGGTTGATGGTTGTGCTTACGCGATTGTGTGGGAGTGGTGGATGGTTGTCAAGATACTGCGGTCTCCCTTTTTTGGGAAGGGAACGTTGGTCTCGTTGGCACCCTCATCCGTAAGTGGGGGATTAATTTCTCCTCGCTTTCATTTGGTCCTTGTGCATGTTTCCATGTGAATGATGGAACACGGTTTGGCTTGGTTGGATATCCGTTGAGAACACTAGTCAAATGCTTGTCTCAAAGATCAGTCTGTGCATGTACAGGGACAAACTAACCGAAAGATGGTGATATTGTGAAGGGTCTCATTAAATCAGTGACAAGTTTGACGTTCTCCTCGGTTATACATCAAGCGAAGAATGTGTATCTATTGTTTCGACAAGATACACGAGCGTCGTCACGCAGAGGTGATGACTCATTAAGGGGAATCCTGTCGATTTGGGAAGATGGTTTGGGCTTGTGTTGGGGTCTGAGTGGTTTGCTCAGTCATACCTCAAACATTGCAGATGTGGTTGGTGATGCTACCTGGCTGATCCTTCCATTAGTCATATGCTTGTCCCAAAGATCAGGTGGTGCATGTACAAAGGAAAAACTAATCAAATGGAATTGAATGTTCGGGACGACGGTTTGGGCTTGTGTTGGGGTCTGAGTGGTTAGCTCAGTCATACCTCAAACAATGCAGATGTTGTTGGTGATGCTACATGGCTGATCCTTCAACTAGTCATATGCTTGACTCAAAGATCAGGTCCCGCATGTACAAAGACAAACTAATCGAAAGATGGTGATACTGTGATGGGTCTCATTAAATTAGTGCCAGGGCTGACTTTCTCCTCAGTTATACATCAAGAGAAGAATCCCCAGGTGGGTGAGCTCCACCTAGAAGACCCTCACTTGTCCCTTCGGAGTTCTCCCTGTTGGTAGTGGAATTTTGTCAGTTATGATATACGGGCCCTGTTTATATGCTTGGGTTGAATTCTCTCGCACAATTGCGGTATTGAGCATCATGCAGAGGTGATGACTCATTAATTGGGTTCCTGTCGATTTGGAAAGACGGTTTGGGCTTGTGTTGGGGTCTGAGTGGTCTGCTCAGTCATACCTCAAACATTGCAGATGTGGTTGGTGATGCAACCTGGCTGATCCTTCCATTAGTCATATGCTTGTCCCAAAGATCAGGTTGTGCATGTACAAAGGACAAACTAATGGAACGGAATTGAATGTTCGGGATGATGGTTTGGGCTTGTGTTGGGGTCTGAGTGGTGAGCTCAGTCATACCTCAAACAATGCAGATGATGTTGGTGATGCTACATGGCTGATCCTTCTACTAGTCATATGCTTGTCTCAAAGATCAGGTTGTGCATGATCAGTTGTGTGGGTTGATGGTTGCCCTTATGCGATTGTGTGGAAGTGGTGGATGGTTGTCAAGATACTGCGGTCTCCCTTTTTTGGGAATGGAACGTTGGTCTCGTTGGCGCTAGGGGGTTGGGTATATCAATCCTTCCCTTGTGTCATGCATAGCGGGCTTTCCCTGCCTTCATGTGCTGCATTGTGATGCCTCTCGGGTTGCTTCCCTCGAGGCGTGACGGTCAGTTGTGTGGGTTGATGGTTGTGCTTACGCGATTGTGTGGGAGTGGTGGATGGTTGTCAAGATACTGCGGTCTCCCTTTTTTGGGAAGGGAACGTTGGTCTCGTTGGCACCCTCATCCGTAAGTGGGGGTTTAATTTCTCCTCGCTTTCATTTGGTCCTTGTACATGTTTCCATGTGAATGATGGAACACGGTTTGGCTTGGTTGGATATCCGATGAGAACACTAGTCATATGCTTGTCTCAAAGATCAGTCTGTGCATGTACAGGGACAAACTAACCGAAAGATGGTGATACTGTGAAGGGTCTCATTAAATCAGTGACAAGTTTGACGTTCTCCTCGGTTATACATCAAGCGAAGAATGTGTATCTATTGTTTTTGCAAGATACACGAGCGTCATGCAGAGGTGATGACTAATTAAGGGGAAACATGTCGATTTGGGAAGATGGTTTGGGCTTGTGTTGGGGTCTGAGTGGTTTGCTCAGTCATACCTCAAACATTGCAGATGTGGTTGGTGATGCTACCTGGCTGATCCTTCCATTAGTCATATGCTTGTATCAAAGATCAGGTTGTGCATGTACAAAGGACAAACTAATCGAATGGAATTGAATGCTCGGGACGACGGTTTAGGCTTGTGTTGGGGTCTGAGTGGTCTGCTCAGTCATACCTCAAACATTGCAGATGTGGTTAGTGACGCTACATGGGTGATCCTTCCACTAGTCATATGCGTGTCTCAAAGATCAGGTCCTGCATGTACAAGGACAAACTAATCGAAAGATGGTGATACTGTGAAGGGTCTCATTAAATCAGTGACACGGCTGACTTTCTCCTCGGTTATACATCAAGCGAAGAATCCCCAGGTGGGTGAGCTCCACCTAGAAGAACCTCACTTGTCCCTTTGGAGTTCTCCCTGTTGGTAGTGGAATTTTGTTGGTGCTGATGTAAGGGCCCCGTCTATATGCTTGGGTTGAATTCTCTCGCACAATTTTGGTTTCGGGTTCCAAGGGCTTGCTAAAAAGACGATGCGATACTAGACAGATATAACTTGGATGGGATGATGATAGATGAGCATGGTTGGTGTCCTGGTTCTTGGTTAAAAGTTTCGCAACGGTGGTTGAGTTCTTTTGAATGGTGGGATGTGGGGGGTGCGGCGGGACATAGGGCCTCCGTTCCTGTCATGACTCCTTTTCCTCAACGTCCCTGGAGCGTTGTGGGTTCGTCTGCTTAAAATCTGCCTCATGGCGGTTGAGTTCCTTCGGAAGGTGGGATGTGGGAGGCATGGCGGTGGGACGCTGTAATTCCTTTTCCTCACCGGTGGGATGTGGGGGGCATTGGAAAGAATGGGTTTTTGCCCAGTCTCATGCCGTGCCCGCCTTTTTCCTCACCTTTCATGGAGCGTTGCGGTTCGGGCTTGCTTAAAAGGCCACCTGTTGGTGGCGGAGTTCCTTGGATGGTGGGATGTGGGAGGCATGGTGGGTTGGTGTTCCTTTGTCGTCCCTCGACGCTCCTGCCCTTCCCTCGCCTTCTCTAGAGCAGTGCGGCTCTGCTTGCTTAAAAGCTGCCTCAGGGCGGTTGAGTTGCTGCGGATGGTGGGATGTGGGGGGCGCGGCGGGATTGGGTTTTTGCCCCGTCCCCTGACGTGCCTGCCTTTTCCTCCCCGTCTGTGGAGCATTGCGGACTGGGTGCTTAAATACCGCCTCACGGTTTGTGGGATCCTGTGGATGGTGGGATGTGGGCGGCGCGGCGGGACATAGGACCCCCGTACCTACCATGACTCCTTTTCCTCGACGTCTCTTGAGCGTTGCTGGTTCGTCTGCTTAAAAGCTGCCTCATGGCGGTTGAGTTCCTACGGAATGTGAGATGTGGGAGGCACGGCGGGATGGGGGTTTCCCTCCTCATCCCCTGACGTTCCTACCTTTTTCCTCACTGGTGGGATGTGGGGGGTATGGGTGGGATTGGGTTGTTTCCCCGTCCTGTCGTACCCACCTTTTTCCTCACCTTTCATGGAGCGTTGCGGGTCGGGCTTTGCTTAAAATCCACTGATTGTGGTTGAGTTCTTGCAGATGTTGGGATGTGGGAGGCATGGTGGGATTGGGTTCCTTTGTCGTCCCTTGCTGTACCGCCTTTTCCTCACCTTCTCTGGAGCGTTGTGGAATTTTGGTAGTGGTTCAAGCGCGAAACTGTCGGTATCACCAGGATGCGAGAGCGTGCTCCTAAATTTCTCATTCAGTGATATTCCATGCGAACCATAGCAAGCTGCCTTGGGCAATGATTGGTGGGAGTGCTTTGCTCAACGCATTGTCGGGGCCACGTGCGAGTTATTTGGGTCCTAAGAAACTCACACCAACAGGGTAACGATTTCCATGGTTCATTATTGGACAAGTTGGGGTGCCTTCCTCCTCAGTCATGCCTTGGGTGATGATGTTCATAAGGGTGGCTTGAGAATGTGTATCTACTGTTTCTGCAAGATACACGAGCGTCATGCAGAGGTGATGACTAATTAAGGGGAAACATGTCGATTTGGGAAGAGATGGTTCGGGCTTGTGTTGGGGTCTGAGTGGTCTGCTCAGTCATACCTCAAACATTGCAGATGTGGTTGGTGATGGTACCCGGTTGATCTTTCCATTAGTCATATGATTGTCTCAAAGATCAGGCTGTGCATGTACGAAGGACAAACTAATCGAATGGAATTGAATGCTCGGGACGACGGTTTGGGCTTGTGTTGGGGTCTGAGTGGTCTGCTCAGTCATACCTCAAACATTGCAGATGTGGTTGGTGATGCTACATGGTTGATCCTTCCACTAGTCATATGCCTGTCTCAAAGATCAGGTCCCGCATGTAAAGGACAAACTAATCGAAAGATGGTGATACTGTGACGGGTCTCATTAAATCAGTGCCAGGGCTGACTTTCTCCTCGGTTATACCTCAAGCGAAGAATCCCCAGGTGGGTGAGCTCCACCTTGAAGACCCTCACTTGTCCCTTTGGAGTTCTCCCTGTTGGTAGTGGAATTTTGTTGGTGCTGATGTACGGGCCCCGTCTATATGCTTGGGTTGAATTCTCTCGCACAATTTTGGTTTCGGGTTCCAAGGGCTTGCTAAAAAGACGATGCGATACTAGACAGATATAACTTGGATGGGATGATGATAGATGAGCATGGTTGGTGTCCTGGTTCTTGGTTAAAAGTTTCGCAACGGTGGTTGAGTTCTTTTGAATGGTGGGATGTGGGGGGTGCGGCGGGACATAGGGCCTCTGTTCCTGTCATGACTCCTTTTCCTCAACGTCCCTGGAGCGTTGTGGGTTCGTCTGCTTAAAATCTGCCTCACGGCGGTTGAGTTCCTTCGGAAGGTGGGATGTGGGAAGCATGGCGGTGGGACGCTGTAATTCCTTTTCCTCACCGGTGGGATGTGGGGGGCATTGGAAAGAATGGGTTTTTGCCCAGTCTCATGCCGTGCCCGCCTTTTTCCTCACCTTTCATGGAGCGTTGCGGTTCGGGCTTGCTTAAAAGGCCACCTGTTGGTGGCGGAGTTCCTTGGATGGTGGGATGTGGGAGGCATGGTGGGTTGGTGTTCCTTTGTCGTCCCTCGATGCTCCTGCCCTTCCCTCGCCTTCTCTAGAGCAGTGCGGCTTTGCTTGCTTAAAAGCTGCCTCAGGGTGGTTGAGTTGCTGCGGATGGTGGGATGTGGGGGGCGCGGCGGGATTGGGTTTTTGCCCCGTCCCCTGACGTGCCTGCCTTTTCCTCCCCGTCTGTGGAGCATTGCGGGCTGGGTGCTTAAATACCGCCTCACGGTTTGTGGGATCCTGTGGATGGTGGGATGTGGGCGGCGCGGCGGGACATAGGACCCCCGTACCTACCATGACTCCTTTTCCTCGACGTCTCTTGAGCGTTGCTGGTTCGTCTGCTTAAAAGCTGCCTCATGGCGGTTGAGTTCCTACGGAATGTGAGATGTGGGAGGCACGGCGGGATGGGGGTTTCCCTCCTCATCCCCTGACGTTCCTACCTTTTCCCTCACTGGTGGGATGTGGGGGGTATGGGCGGGATTGGGTTGTTTCCCCGTCCTGTCGTACCCACCTTTTTCCTCACCTTTCATGGAGCGTTGCGGGTCGGGCTTTGCTTAAAATCCACTGAGTGTGGTTGAGTTCTTGCAGATGTTGGGATGTGGGAGGCATGTTGGGATTGGGTTCCTTTGTCGTCCCTTGCTGTACCGCCTTTTCCTCACCTTCTCTGGAGCGTTGTGGAATTTTGGTAGTGGTTCAAGCGCGAAACTGTCGGTATCACCAGGATGCGAGAGCGTGCTCCTAAATTTCTCATTCAGCGATATTTCATGCGAACCATAGCAAGCTGCCTTGGGCAATGATTGGTGGGAGTGCTTTGCTCAACGCATTGTCGGGGCCACGTGCGAGTTATTTGGGTCCTAAGAAACTCTCACCAACAGGGTGACGATTTCCATGGTTCATTATTGGACAAGTTGGGGTGCCTTCCTCCTCAGCCATGCCTTGGGTGATGATGTTCATAAGGGTGGCTTGAGAATGTGTATCTACTGTTTCTGCAAGATACACGAGCGTCATGCGGAGGTGATGACTCATTAAGGGGAATCCTGTCGATTTGGGAAGATGGTTGGGGCTTGTGTTGGGGTCTGAGTGGTCTGCTCAGTCATACCTCAAACATTGCAGATGTGGTTGGTGATGCTACCTGGCTGATCCTTCCATTAGTCATATGCTTGTCTCAAAGATCAGGTTGTGCATGTACAAAGGACAAACTAATCGAACAGAATTGAATGTTCGGGACGACGGTTTGGGCTTGTGTTGGGGTCTGAGTGGTCAGCTCAGTCATACCCCAAACAATGCAGATGTTGTTGGTGATGCTACATGGCTGATCCTTCCACTAGTCATATGCCTGTCTCAAAGATCAGGTCCCGCATGTAAAGGACAAACTAATCGAAAGATGGTGATACTGTGACGGGTCTCATTAAATCAGTGCCAGGGGTGACTTTCTCCTCGGTTATATCTCAAGCGAAGAATCCCCAGGTGGGTGAGCTCCACCTAGATGACCCTCACTTGTCCCTTTGGAGTTCTCCCTGTTGGTAGTGGAATTTTTTTGGTGCTGATGTAGGGGCCCCGTCTATATGCTTGGGTTGAATTCTCTCGCACAATTGCGGTTCCGTCTTCCAAGGGCTTGCTAAAAATACGATGCGATACTAGACAGATATAACTTGGATGGGATGATGATAGATGAGCATGGTTGGTGTCCTGGTTCTTGGTTAAAAGTTTCTCAACGGTGGTTGAGTTCTTTTGAATGGTGGGATGTGGGGGGTGCGGCGGGACATAGGGCCTCCGTTCCTGTCATGACTCCTTTTCCTCAACGTCCCTGGAGCGTTGTGGGTTCGTCTGCTTAAAATCTGCCTCATGGCGGTTGAGTTCCTTCGGAAGGTGGGATGTGGGAGGCATGGCGGTGGGACGCTGTAATTCCTTTTCCTCACCGGTGGGATGTGGGGGGCATTGGAAAGAATGGGTTTTTGCCCAGTCTCATGCCGTGCCCGCCTTTTTCCTCACCTTTCATGGAGCGTTGCGGTTCGGGCTTGCTTAAAAGGCCACCTGTCGGTGGCGGAGTTCCTTGGATGGTGGGATGTGGGAGGCATGGTGGGTTGGTGTTCCTTTGTCGTCCCTCGACGCTTATGCCCTTCCCTCGCCTTCTCTAGAGCAGTGCGGCTTGGCTTGCTTAAAAGCCGCCTCAGGGTGGTTGAGTTGCTGCGGATGGTGGGATGTGGGAGGCGCGGCGGGATTGGGTTTTTGCCCCGTCCCCTGACGTGCCTGCCTTTTCCTCCCCGTCTGTGGAGCATTGCGGGCTGGGTGCTTAAATACCGCCTCACGGTTTGTGGGATCCTGTGGATGGTGGGATGTGGGCGGCGCGGCGGGACATAGGACCCCCGTACCTACCATGACTCCTTTTCCTCGACGTCTCTTGAGCGTTGCTGGTTCGTCTGCTTAAAAGCTGCCTCATGGCGGTTGAGTTCCTACGGAATGTGAGATGTGGGAGGCACGGCGGGATGGGGGTTTCCCTCCTCATCCCCTGACGTTCCTACCTTTTTCCTCACTGGTGGGATGTGGGGGGTATGGGCGGGATTGGGTTGTTTCCCCGTCCTGTCGTACCCACCTTTTTCCTCACCTTTCATGGAGCGTTGCGGGTCGGGCTATGCTTAAAAGCCACCGAGTGTGGTTGAGTTCTTGCAGATGTTGGGATGTGGGAGGCATGGTGGGATTGGGTTCCTTTGTCGTCCTTTGCTGTACCTGCCTTTTCCTCACCTTCTCTGGAGCGTTGTGGGATTTTGGTAGTGGTTCAAGCGCGAAACTGTCGGTATCACCAGGATGAGAGACCGTGCTCCTAAATTTCCCATTCAGTGATATTCCATGCGAACCGTAGCAAGCTTCCTTGGGCAGTGATTTGCGGGAGTGCTTTGCCCAACGCATTGTCGGGGCCACCTGTGAGTTATTTGGGTCCTGAGAAACTCACACCACCAGGCAAACGGTTGCCATGGTTCATTATTGGACAAGTTGGGGTGCCTTCCTCCTCAGTCATGCCTTGGGTGATGATGTTCATAAGGGCGGCTTGAGAAT
>CAUJRU010002439.1:28200-77252 GCA_963277665.1 Viscum album | reverse complement strand
TTCTATATAGGTTATGGGCACTATATGTTTTTTATGATTCCCCTCAGACTTACTAATTCCTCCATAATATTTATGGATTTGATGAATAGAGTCTTTTGAAATTACCTCAAAAAATTTGTGGTAGTTTTTATCGGTGATATTCTCATATAATCAAAGATTATGGAGGAACATGAATAAATTATAAGGCTAGTGTTTGAAATGTTAAGGAGGATAAATTGTATTCCATATTCATAAAATGTGAAATTTTGATGCTGGAAGTCACATTATTAGGACATGTGATCATAAGTGAGTGGATTTCTATAGACCCTTAAAAAAAGGTAATTGAGAAATGGCCCAAACCCTCCAGTTT
Organism: Viscum album; assembly: GCA_963277665.1. Lineage (NCBI taxonomy): Eukaryota > Viridiplantae > Streptophyta > Magnoliopsida > Santalales > Viscaceae > Viscum > Viscum album. The sequence goes on along the minus strand of CAUJRU010002439.1, from coordinate 76,903 downwards.
CTTAAAAATCTATAGTTTTCTTGGATTACCTAGGTAATACCAATGATTTTTGAGAAATTTATCATGATTTTTAGGCTAGATAACTAAGATAAAAAGGAAAGTGGGGTAAAGTATATCTAGATGGAAGAATTTGGGGAAATATTTATGGATCTAAAGACAAGGATGATCATTGCACTTGTACTGACATTACTAAAAAGTGGAGAAAGATTTGTGATAGATAGTGATGCTTCAAAGAAAATATTGGGTTGTGTACTCATGAGAAAAAGATAATTTGATAGCCTATGCCTCAAATTAGTTGAATATCCATGAGAAGAACTACCCGAAACATGATCTAGAGTTAGTAGATGTGTTTTTTGCCTTGAAAATATGGTGGGGATACCTTTATGGATAAGTGTGACATATATACTGATCACAAGAGTCTAAAGTATATATTTATAAAAATGATTTCAACATGAGAGAAAATAAATGGTTAGTTATAATCAAGGACTATGATTTCTTTATTCAATATCATCCCAAAAAGGAGAATGAGGTAGCTGATTCTCTTAGGAGAAAAGAACCTACTACTCTATCCATATTGCAGATTGAGAAAGACCCTATATTCATGGATATGAAAAGGATGTTTTTGGAAATAATGACAACGAGGAATAAATCATACTTTTCCCAAATTATTTCCCAACGATCTATCTAAGAGAAGATTAAGGAGGAAAAAGGAATAATCAAAAGTTATAAAAGATGGTGAGTGAAATAAGGGAAGGGAAACTGTAAGAGTTCTATATTCATGATGATGGTGTGATTTGAATTTTACTGAGGCTCTATGTCCCTTAATAACCAAAGATAAATAAGTATCTATTGGATAATGCACATTTCTCAACTTTTCCTGTCCTTCCCAAGAGTACCAAAATGTACCGTGATCTATGAGAACACTTTTGGTAAGATAAATTGAATTAGGAGATTGATGAGTATATCTCAAGGTTATTGATATGTTAGAAAGTTGAATCCAAGTGATAGAAGTCCAAAGGGATGATGCAACCATTGCCTTTACCCATGTGTAAATGGAAGAATTACTCCATGGACTTTGTCATGGGTCTCCCAAAGATATATAGAGGAAATAATGTGATATGGGTTGTGGTGGACCAAATCACCAAGACTGCCAGCTTATTTCTATTCTGGAAGATCTCTCACTTGATAAACTTGAAAATATATATGTGATGGAATTGGTGAGTCTAAACTGAGTTACACTCTCAATTGTCTCTGATCATGATCCAAGGTTCACATCTAAATTTTTGAGGTGTCTTCAACTTGCTTTAAGTACTAAATTAAATTTTAGTATGACCAATCACCCCAAAAATGATAGAAAATATGAAAGGACAATTCATACACTCAAAAAAATTCTCATATCCTTATCTTTAGAGTTTAAATGTGGATGATATCATCATCTCCCATTGGTTTAGTTCACATACACCAATAGATTCCACTCAAGTATTTAGATACCTCTATATGAATCTCCATATGGAAAGTGATATATAACTCCTAAAAGTTTGGATAATGTTAGAAAAACAATGCTACTGGGACCTGATATTATGAAAGAGATATCATATAAGGTTCAAAATATCTAGAAACATATCAAATATGATCAGAGTCGGAAAAGGGTTATGTTGAAAACCTTTGAATGGATGTGGAGTTTGATATAAAGATAAATTATTCCTTTGAAATCTCCATGGATAAAAGTCATGCAGTTTGGAAAGAAAGGTAATTTAAGCCCAAGGTAAATTGGACCCCTTAGATCATTGATTGCATAGGAGATGTGGACTGTTGACTTTCACTTCCACCAAATATGGCTCAGGTTTATGATTTGTTTCACATATCACTCCTGAGGGCGTACATACAAGATCCCACACATGTAATAAACTCAAAGGTGGTATAGCTCGAAGATGATATATCTTTTAAGGAGTAACCAACAATGATTCTGGAATGAAGAGATAAGGTTTACACAATAAGAAAAACCACCTTTTCTAAGTGTTGTAAAGGAACCATGAGTATAAAGAAGATACTTGGGAACTGGGGGAGGTGATGAATGAGAAGAACCCTCACCTGTTTATGTAAAACAAAATTTCGAGGGTGAACTTTCAAAAAGGGTGAAGAATGTAATGATCCAAAACATTTATCAATGAAATTACATTCTTATAATTATTTCTTATATTATAAACACAAAAATAACTTCAAGAACACAATACAAACTTTATAAATGATTAATTAATGAAATAAAAGGTATTTCTAGAAGTTAAAGAACCTATACCGAAGAAATAGTAACTTAACCTTTGGAATAGTAATGTGGACCCTATGGATCAAAAACAGACAATTGAGTAGTAAAAACACCAACTAAATTATAAATAAAATTTATCTATCTTATAAGTGAAACATGATATAATTATATCATAGTATAAGTAAATAAATATTTTAGAAAGTTATTGATTAAGTGTTGGTATTTTTGTAAGTTATAAATATTTAATTACAATTTTATGATTAATTGATTAACTAAAAGGAAAATTTATTTTCATAAAATATATTCATGAATTAATATTTTGATGTCATTTGATTTTAAAATCATTTTAGAAGACCTTAATTAATTTTTCATTATAAAATCATTTGAAATTTTAAAATATGTATTTTCCATGAAAATGATGATTTTAATTAAAAACAAAATTACTCATATTTAGAAAATTATCTTCATAAAATGGAGTTCATATTTCAATTCAACATGTCAAAAAATGTTAAGGTAAAACTTTTTATACTCTTCTAAAATAATTAAATTTTTCATGAACAGTAAAATATGATAATTTACAATAAAAGATAAATACATGAATTATGTAGTAATAGGTGATGTAAGGCTGATGTGAGATGAATATCTCTAAATATGGTTCATTATTTTAATTTATTTATAGATAATTCTCAAACTATTCATAGTCTTGAGAAAAAATAAAATACTAATGGATATAGTAATATGAAAACACCCCACTCATCCACTATAACTACCCCCCACACACCCTCTTCTCTTCACACCTCTCAAGATTTTATACTTTAACAAATTCTTCCAAAAAAATCTCTCCAAGAATCTGTCGCACGTATAGGATCTCTTTTTCTTATTAAAATACCAAAACCTTTTCCCTAAGGAGGTTATCAAGGAGGATAAATCCAAGAGGAAAAATCTTCTTCATTTTTCCTTTTAATTTCTTTTCAATTTCATTTCATTACTTATAAACTACTAAAAATCACTTATAAAAATGGAATTATAACTAAAATATGTTATATATAATGTTATTCTATCATTTTAATGAAATATACATCATCGAACATCATTCCCTCTATTACTCTATTTTATTCTAAAAATGAAATCGTCACCTGTGATGTGTCAATTTACCGATATCGTGGGCGATGCACTTTCATTTTCCATTAATGTATTAAACGATGTTAATAAAACAATTAAATGGTTCAAAAATATTTTAATATTTATTTTTTAACAATTTTTATGTTCTGGATCTAACTTATATGCATAATATTAAATGATAAGACAAAACAAGTTATTTGTGATAAAAAACTGCCAAAATTAACCTAAAATGGTCATCATAAACTTTTATCTAATGATTCATCCAGATTACATATAACCCAATTATATATAAAACAATTAAAACATATGGAATATAATTGATAACATATAATAAAAATTTAGGATACTTATCCACATTTTACATGAACTTCCATTCAATCATAAAAATGAACCGATCATAAAAAACATGAAAAAGAATACTCCCAGATGACGAAATTAAATTCTATAACTCATAGAGAAGACCCTAAATAAACTTAATAAAACTATAATGAATAAAATTCTTGTATTAATGTTTATTTAATTGTTAATTAATTAATATAATGTGATTATACATGACATTAAAGTGAATAAAGCATTCATACACAAGGTAATGGGTATTCTCAAACCCAAATCCATTTCATTGGGGTTTCCCTCTTTCACCCCATTTTATGTGTGGATATTATATAAATATCATTTATTTATCATTATATTACCTTTTTTGGGATATAAATGTTTTATAATTGAGTTTATGAAGAACAAATGTTTTTCCTATAAAACTATTCTATAAAAAACACACCTTTTACTTAATAAGATTACTTCTTCTTCATTCAATATTGATGATTATTATTTCAAGTATGTTATTCCATAAATCATTTGAGATCCCATGTTATGAATGTACACTTTATGAAATGAAAACCATTCCTTTCCTTGGGTTATTTCATGTAAAATATTGATACACTTTTTATGTGTCATACATGATAATGTAAATTCTATGATATGACGAGTGCACCCAAAATTATATAGGGAAATGTATATGTTTTTATGTGATGGGTGAACACAAAATTATATAGTTTTACAATGCATTTTTAAGGTGATTTATATCATTATAAATGTGAAATATCCATGAACATGATGCTATCTTTGTCCACAACTATATGTGGTAGTGGGCCACTAAGATATAATGTTTCAATTTAATGAATTTCCACATTTCAAGGCTTTTCTTAATAGTTACTCTCATTATTATGATCATATATCTATACTATGATGATAATGATTATTCTCAACCCATGTTATATTGTTTCATTTCTTTGTCCGTCCTCTTACTATGATTTTATCTCACCCATTTTTTATGCATATCATAAGGTGATTACTTGTACCAAGGAGAATGGGAAGACCTATAAGAATATAGAGAAGATGTAATTAAATAAATATTTTTGTTTAATTATGTAAAATTTTTATATGGACCTTATTTTCCCAAGACACAAAACCATTGGATTTAATCTATGTAATGATTTTATGTTGTTTTTCATTAAATTGATGTAATAGTAATGTAAGAAAAAGAAGGGTCACTATAAGGTTTGTAAGTAATCATATTGGTTAAAAGTTTGATGGAATTTGTGAAAATTGAGAAAATGGTCAATGTTATGGGATAATTTAATGTTAATAATAAATATTTAATGTTTCCTTAAATACTTATTGTGGGTAAATTAATCAACTAGTATATGTGAGTATTTCATAAGGATGTGTTTCCCAGTTTTTCCTAAAATTAAAAGTGGCTAGATTTATTATTCATTATTTTAACGTGTATGTTTTCATGATGTTTATAATGATGAAACTTTTAAGCTAAACATACTTTTTTAACAACTTGGTTTCATATACTAAAAAAATTTATATATTTCCATGGATATGAGTGAGTTTTTTTGAAATCATTATTATTTTAAAAAAATTGTTAATTCTATGAAAAAGATTATTATAATTTAAATCATGTTTACCATGAGTATTATTGTTGTTTTTAATTATATTATAAGATTTGTGGTAAATTATTGAGTAAAATTTCATGAGTTTTAATAAAGAAAATGTCCCCATGAATTGAAGTTACATATTATTTTATAGTTTATATTATAAATTTCATCATCATTTCATGAGATTTTGGTAACCTAAGAGTAAGTTAAAATAAAAAATTGGTATAATGATATTTTATGGATTTAATGGTTAAAAATATACATCATGTTGAATGATTTAATATGTTCATTTTTTAAAATAGTGTTTGATTGACAGGTTTTATGTGTGATGTAACTTTAAATGAGAGCATGTCAAAAGGTGAATGATATGATATCCATTATTATGTGAGAATATGATTTTATTAATATATTTTATAGAAAAAATTTAATTCGAGTTTATTGATTATAAAATGGTTAAATTTGACATGATATAATTAAATGTGCATTTCATTTCAAAATATATTGGGTGAAAATTTCCAAATATATTTTTATGAAACAAATGCTATTGTGATTACTACTATTAAAGGATGATACCAAATTAAATGGTTTTTTGTGATAATTGATTCTATTTATGATAAATGTTTGAAATATTGATAAAAAATAAAATGTTCTTAGATTTATTAAGTATCACAAATTTATATTAAATTATAAACTAAATTTCTAATAATCAAAGATCCAATTAACTAAAAATAGGTTATATTCTCAAGTAAGGTTGCTGAATTATTTTTAAAACACATGGGTATCTAATAATGTATCAAATGTTTAATAAATAAAGATTTAATAGATCAAAAAATAGAGGGTCATCATGAGTATTTTTAATTTTTTGTAAAGAATCAAAATGTCGGTTTTCTCTACAACATGTGATTTTTTGATAAACTGAAGCTTCTTTAAATTAAAATTAATTATTGTATATCATATTTGATTTTTTTTCAAAGTTTACACAATATTAATATTGTATACCTAGGTTACAAATGAGAAATGATAAATATTAGGAATTACAGTGATTGATTTTTCTTGGGGAATTATTATACCATTCTAATCACCAGACTCATTAATGCCTGATATTGTTATTTTTTGTTACTCACTCCCCATGTTAGGATTGAGTAATTTTCATGCCTACTACCTTCCCTAGACGTGGTAGTCATCTCAAGATACCTGTCTTGAATCAAACCCTAATTCTCTATCACCCGTAAACACTATTTTAGGCAACTATCTTACCATCAAAATTTGATAAGAAATAAATTTGAATGATGTGTCACCAGCATGAGGATCGTGTGATCCTAAGAGTTATCATGAGTCATGATTGTGATGATCATAGAATGCATCAAAATTTTTTTAAAATAAATGTTCCCATTATAAGAATTGAGATTTTTTTCACATATGATCACTAGAATTACAATAGTTATCTAGGTAGAAAATACAATTAGAAAAACTATATTCTATTTATTGAGATATTTGTAGTATCACCATATAAATTAGTTTATACTTAGACATAAATGTATTAAAATTTGAGAGAATAATATTACTATTGGAAGGTTAAACCATGTAGTATCACCATCTACAATTTCAACACTTATGGTATAACCAAGGAGGTATATTCTAGCCCCAATATGAGCATGAAATTTCACTCCAAACCATAAATTCATTTGGAAAGGAGGAAAGGTCCCCATTTTCCTTGAACATCATATTTTTTGTCCAATAAAAGTAGTAGTGACTTCCCAAACTATGTAACTAGCATGTTTTTCTTAACTTAGGTGCCTAGGTCCCAAGGGTTGCACTACCATCCACAATTTAACATAAAAACTGTTTATGATGGATATCAATCCAATCCAAACTATGTCCCAAAATTTACATGGAAAGATGCATAAGGAACAAATGAAACTAGGGTTAAATTAACCCCCCCACTTATGGATTTGGGTGCCAAAGAGACATACAATACCTTCTCTAGAAAGTAAGACCATTGTATCTAGGGGAATTGTTATACAATAATAAGATATCATGAATTTTAATATGTGTGCCAAATTCATTTGGAATGATTAAGTTAGTAGTAAAATTTATTCTAATATTCCGTAGGGATATAATTATTTATTAGGATCTTTATTATGGTCCTATGGGGTAAGTGATTCTATTAATAATGTATGATTATTTTAAAGTCACTGGTCATATCCTTTGTGAAGGTCATCACTAGCTTAAAAATTCCTTGTTCTAAGAGGATTGTTTTTATTGAAATGTAAATATAATTGTTCACATAATATGATTTGACTTTGTAATAGTATATTGAAGTGAATGTAAATTATGTTGTAATTGAATTAATTTTTATAAATTTGTGATTAATAAATTTCAGATCAAGTGTTTGATAATAGTATGTTGTGTTTGGAATGATGGTGAAAATATTGCATAGATTGATTGCTATTATAGTGTAAATAATTATCTATGTTAGGGGAAATTATGTATAATTGAAATAGGTCACATAAAATATGATTATAGTGAATGATTTTGAGTTATATACAATTACCCTTTAGAGAATAGGGAATCATGCCAAATATCATGTGGATACACCTTTTATTATATATGGGGTAGGTGGATTAATGAAGGCTTATATACTTTTCTTCTTATCTAAGCTAAATCCATTATAATGGGATTGGTATTTGAGATTCTTGGTCAAATAATATTGGTGAAATCATCCCATAATGATGGGGATTAGGTGTATATTTATTGGAGGAGGATCCGAGGGGAGGAACACACATGATTTCATTTTTTTTTGAGGTAAGTAAATTCCTTAGTTATTATTTGGGTTTCCATTAAATTGGAATTTAATTAGTGTTGATTTATTATCTATTTTGGGAATTTTAATGTATTTGGGATTGGTGATGTCCTAAGAGTGGATCACACTGATTTGGATAAGGTATTTTCATTATTATGAAATCTAGTGAGTTGTCCCTTGATTATTCCTAGTCAAATAAATATTATTTAATTGTTTAAATTAATTATTATCATGTTATAATTAATTATGGTAGACTTTTAATTGATTTAGGGTCTTGTGTATGTGAATAATGGCCAATATAGTCTTGGATGATCTTGATCGAGGGTGGTGAGAGATTTATTTGGGGAATAACTCTTTTATTGAGGTATATGGTGAAAAATGTTATTGATTTAGATATGTTTTAATTTGTTATATGGATGATAAGTAGGGGTAAATTGTTATGAGTATCATGAGAGGGAACCATGAGTGGGTTTACCTATGTGGTGAAGGATAAATATGTATCATAAGACTCTTATCAGGCCTCATAGGTTATGTATTTATTTTATAATTATCAATGTCAATTTTTCCCATGTGAGTGGAATTGATATAAATATATGGAACCATGAGATTCATCTATTCTTTGAGTTATTTATCTCAAGACCTAGGTGGGTCATGTAGTAGTAAGTGGTGTTTTTTTATAGACATGACCATATTAGATACATGATTAAGAGAGTATGTGAGGATAGATCATGTTGAAACTAAAGGTGTTACACTTATCTATTGAGTGATGAGTTTTTCTACTAAGGTTGAGTTACATACCTTGAAACATGAATTTTGATAACATGGCCTATGTTTACCATGATTCCTTGGGATGTTTCAAGATTCTCAGGTTCTAGAATCATGAGGGATTTTCTAGTCCCTAGATTATGCTGTGAAACTTTTATAACATTATTGAGTGTTTCTTAGAAATTGAAACCCACATATCGGTTTGTACAGTTGGAGAGATAGAGATTGTGAAAATAATTTAGTATAAATAGTTAAACTATGGAATTAACCTTTTGAGAGGTTTTGTTTCATGAGAATCTAATCCAAGCCAAGGAAATAAAATCTTTATATATATACACTAGGTGTATATTTTTAGTGAATGAGTTGCCTAGTGAGAATTATGGTCACTAAGTCTGATCCCAAGGGTGATTACTCATCCAAAAAGGCTATGACATGTGTTGATATGTCTATGTTATAATGATCAACCATCCTCTTAAATTCATATTCTTTTAGTGATCAATAATTTACCTTACGTGCAGTATCATTGGTAGGTCATCTACCTAGAGACTTGTGAACCGGTGATAGATCATTATCCAGAGTGATGTATGGTGATATATTATACAACATGTAGATTCTATGTCATTGATTTATCATTAACCTAGTGATACCATGTTCTCCATGTAGTCAAGTAGTGATTGCTCATTCATCGGTGATGTATCATTCACATTTTTTCCCTCTCTAGTGGTTCATTTTAAACCTATATTTATTTTTGATGATGGATTATTCATCGTGGAGATTTTTATGGTGGTAGACCATACACATAAATATTATAATATGGTTATATATTTTTAAACTAGTGATGCATTATTTTCCCTATTTTTTAATAGTGATAAATTGACCACCTAGTTATTCATAACTCACCCTAAATAGTTTTTGTTGACATATCATTCACCAGGTGTTTCCCAAAAATAATATTGAACTAGGAGTTTCTCATCCACCATTGGTGATGGATGGTGATATATAATTCACATATGATATGATTTGGTGACATATTATTCACCTTGACTCTAATATAGTTGATTTATCATTCAACCTGGTGTTATTAAATGAAGACAAACCATTCTAAAAGACTAATGATATGAGTGGTGGTAGATTTTTTACACTCACGCTTTGTTCAAACGATGGATGCATTGTTACATTAATGAATTAGTCGAAGTATGTATGTGTCAACTATTATAGTGGATCCATGATCAAAAGGGAGACTGACATATGCATGTTATGTTATGACTTAATCTTTATCAAATACTTTCATTTACACATATCATGTTTTTTTATTAGGTCCATAGTTGGTGATGGAATACTATTTTTATACTGACTCCCTGCTTGGGAAACATAGTGTGTGTGTGTGTGTGCAGATCATATGATTTTAATGAATGTTGGGTGGTGACTCAGGTACATGTCGATGAGTTAGGGGAGCTCAACAAGGTTGTAGAGATTAGACCAAGACATTTCCAAGAATATTGGTCATATCACTGTGAATTTTACTTTCAATTTATCTTGTGCTATTTCTAGTTGGTATTTTATTGGTATTTCACCTAGTGATTTTCTATTTTACATATATGAGTTCTATTTTTATTTCATGGTTATGTTTTTGTTATGGGTTTCTTTTCATTGTAATACCATATTCTGTATTCTAATGTAATACATATGGTGGATGTTTTTCTATTGGTTGTCATTTTTTTGATCATAATCGAGGTTATATTCAACCCACATGGTTTATTAGACCCTTAACACTATTCAAAATACTCTGGAATATGATGAAAAATTCACATGGTCATGTGGAATCATCTATTAAGTTAGAATTAATGTGGGAAAGATCAAGATGTTACAAAGTGATACCAGAGCCTTATATTTCTTTATGTCATGGTTATGTTACCATCACACATGTTTGTGATTAGGTACCGGTGTCCTAGTTAGAGTAATAGTTTCTTATGAGTATAAGAATTATAAATAGTACATTGTGATATGAATTGTGTAGTGTATGTGGTTTTTAATGTGAGAAAATGAAATAAAATCAGGTTTACTATAACACTTTGAATTTTTAAAAGAGAAAACCATGTTTTATAGAGTATGATATACACAACACCAAACCCAAATAAATAATATGAATTTAAATTCATATTATTAACATTACTTGTTATAGAGTTAAATTGAAACAATCTGTTCCTTAAAAAATGTATTTTTCAGAAAACATCTTTCCATCATTCATGTAGGTTTTATATTATGTTAAATTATTCGACCTTTGTGAATTTAATTTGATAAAATGGATTCCATATTTTTAATCATCAATAATTTATATTTGGTAATATGGAAAACATAATTTCTGAACAATATAAATAGTAACCATAGTAAATATTTTTTACCATGGTAAAAATGAAATAGGTTAATTAAGGTAAAAATAATTTAACAAAGACTAGAAAAAAATTAACCTAGTAGTATGAATATTTATATTTTCTTTTAATTGAAATTATTATTATATTTATTCATTATTGCTTTTAATTTTCAAATATTAAGTAATCAGATTGATAAAAATTATATTGTGATACGATAAAACACAAATTATATTTTTATGTAATATGTAATTTCAATTAATAAATTATTTTTTATGGATTATTTTATTTTTAAAATAAAATATAATTTAATAAAGTATTTTTATTAAATTATTATTTAGGAATTTAAATGGTAATATAATCTTTTAGGATGTCAAATGTAATTTCTACAATGGTTTGAAAAGTTTTGTTATAAAAAACCCAACATTCTTCACTAATTGTAAATTCTATTTTAAGTGAGAAAATTAATATATTTATAAAATTATTTTGATAAAATAAATATTATTTTTTGAATCATAATGTCAAAATTACCCAATGGTTATTTTTTCATAATTTTCTTAGATAGTGGAATTTTCGGGCAAAATTTAAATACGGTATGAATATACTGTATGTATTATGATATAATATTACCCAAAAAGTGATATAATATATTCTATAAAAGGTATCTATGACCGAATATATGTTTTACTTTTGAAATATTTTTTATATCAGGAATTTAAAAAATTCATTATGAATCCTCCATAACCTGTAATATATTTTAAGGTTTTAAAATAATTTCTTTATGGACGTGACCAAATTCTTCCTCGACAAGGGTATTTTTTTAATAATTTTGACCCTTTTCCTTAAAAAATATTGAAAACCACCTATATTTGTCCAAAAACATGGGAAAAACTATTGGAAGGATTGTGATTTTAGTTATTTTATTATATAGAGTCCAAAACCTAAGTTTGAGAAATAATAAACAACTCCCCTCACTCTTCATATATAAACCCACCCAATCTCCCTTTACTATTCACTAAAAAAATTTTGATCACATCCTTACTCTGAATTCCCCTATTAAGAGTACTCCCCAGGTTCTACCAGATCTCAAGAAACTCATCCCAAGCTTTTGGAATCACCCACTTAAGGTAATGAATTATCCGTCTCTTGTTTTGGGCCACTTAGTTTCCATTTTTGGCTGTTGGGGTATATTTTCCACCAACAATATTATTATCCTTTTGATTAATCTATTATTATATAACCCTTTAGATCTCATTAAACCCCCCCTTGAACCTTTATGAACAACCGTTACCGTGCCAAAATTTAGGAGGGGATCCAAACCTTGTCCTCATTATTCAAGAATCTCCATTTTATTATGTATTTTATCTCTATTTATTAATATTGAGATATATTATCCCATATATCCCTTAATTAACCTATGATTAATAAATTATTAGATAACCTTTTCCCTCTCATTTATACCTCTTATGAACATTTATATTCCCTTGTTATGTTGCGGAAATTTCTCAGTAATTTTCAATGCCAAAAAATTGCGTAGTCAATTCCTGTACGCATTTCATATCAAGGGTGTTCACCTTAACAAACTTATACTTATTTTAATTAGGAATTACATGTATTTTTTTCCAAACTCTATTACTGTGGAATAAAATCTGATGATAAATGATTACATGTTTTATGATCTATGTGGAACACTTAAGCATGAGAATGAAATGAAAGTGATGTGAGAACCCAAAATTTTATAGAACTAAAATGCATTGGGTAATGTTTTAGTCTCATGGGAGATCATGAAATGGATTAGGGTGTGAAGATAATCTATCATGGGACTTTTTTACATCATTATTTCTTGGTTTTTAGACTCAACCTTTGATTATGATGCCGTGTTTTAAGTTGATTCCACCTTTCCCATGTTATCTTCATGATTATCATGATATACCACGCCTCATTGTTCATATTTAGATTCTCACTATTTATATACACCATTTATGTGCCTATTCTATAAAATGTATTAACTTATTCATTTTATTCCATGTTTATTCCCTTATTTGTCTTTATAGATCACCACTTTCTTATATATGTCCCCAGGTTATCCCATGCGATTTTAAGTACAAAGGAATAATATGAGAAAATTAAGGAAGTTATTAAGAAAGAAGATGTATTCTCTATTTTTAGTAGTTATAAAATGTACCCATTCACAGATACACTAGACTAATTAATCTTTTGAGTTTTATTTTGTATAATATTATGTAATAAATCATGAATTAATCTATAATAAATAGTTGGGTTGTCATTGTGAAGAAGATTTTGGTTATTTCATATAGTTTTCTAATAAGAGAGATGAGAAATGATTATTTATAGGATATTAAATATGAACTGATGATTTTTTTTTGATACATTGAGTGATTTAGGGTGTTGACATGATTTACAAGGAATGGAGAGAGTGCTTCAAATATAGTGAGTTAGAAACTGAAATGAATAAAACTACTTGTGGTACTTGGAGGAGTCCGTAGTGAGTTAGGATGTGAGAGTAACATGACGTTGAGTCAGTTGGGGCCAGATATTATGAAATTAGTTCATTTATAGAAGTAATAAACGGTGGTGTAGAGTTCCCTAGGAATATAGATATTAGAGATGGTCTCATGAGATGTGTTTATAGGGATGCAATGAGTGGGGATCATGAGTTTTATAAATCAATAGTTATTTTTTAGAAATACAATTCTTATTTAGTGGGAAAAAGAGAATTATTTTGGTGGAGAGTGCACTATTTGGATGTTTTAGTAATGAACCATGTTTTGGGTATAATACAGTGAGCATCTTGTGTAACACATTTGGTGACCCAAATGTGGTAGTGGTTATTGTTGTGTACTATCCCCTAGATTCATGCATCTGGGTAATGTTTGGTAATGAGAATACCTATATATGAGTATTTACTAATAGGGATTAGTTAATGTTAGTACATTTATTAATTGATCGATGTGAGTATGGGTTATTTTATAGTGAAATTAAGGGTTATGAATTTTTAAAAATCAACTAATATGGTGATAAGGTCTATGGAATTCTAGTACCCATGGAAAGTATGATGAACTCGGTAATAGAGAAAGGCTTTATGACTTGGATAGAGTGTTAGGATTGATGCTATGAGTTTGAGGCTAGGGGTTTTAGTAGAGTTTAGTTGTATCATTGAGAGGGTGATGTTTTATTTTAGACTAGATACATTAACCATTATGGTAAGGAATTATTGAATTAGAAATTAATGGTTTCCACTGAGTGTTTTCCATCATCCTGGAGTTGGTATAATTAGTTGGCACTGTAGTTCATAGGTTATTAGGATCCTAATGTTAATAATTAAAATGGGGTACCAGTAAGTGGGTTACATACACAAATGAGTTCTATTGGTAATATAATAATTTCCACATGTTATTCTTGGAATGAAAAATACATGTCACGGTCTTAAGCGATAATTATCTAGGTGTGGGGCTATTTCACTTGTTTTAGTGCAATTTCAATTTAATATCCTACCAAATTGGACAACTCAATAGTGCTTAGATTATCTGTATCTATATAACCTCATGTGTAGCACCTAATAGACCAAATTCTTATAACTAATAGTGAAGGTATACAGTGATATAGTGAGGATACTATACCCTCATATTAGAGTGAAATAAGAGTGGAAAAAATTTAATAACATACAGTCATATATATAAATATACAACATCAAAAAAGTGAAATAAATCACACACCTGATCTGATATCAAAATAAACCTACATATATGATAGGAAATGAATACATATAGGCTATATCATATACACCAATATCCATAAAATGAGAAAATGGGAAAAAACTGGGAAACTCTATAAAACTGGTATCGAATCCAAGACTGGTCTTATCTCCCATGCTCTACACCATCTAATGAATCAATTATAAGTCATATGGTACTTACCCTTGGCATGTCCTATAATGATGATTTACACTTAGGTACCGATAGTAGATATAGTAGGGTGTGAGTATGACTCAATATGCCCCCACTAATGATATCTCTAAATATATTCAGTTTTAGTAATAGTGCATGTATATTGGCATAATATGCAAAATAAAATGAATAACAAATGAACTACTATTCGTCCTCAGGTTGTAGGGTGATTCCCAATCTCTACCATACCTTCTTAAAGTAGTTCCACATGTCTCCAAACATAACATAACCCAAGAAATCACATGGAACTAGATCCTTGAATGCAATCCTATGAATCACATAATAACTTTTCAACGTCGTAAAATAAATGGTAGAATCATTGGTATCCATCATCACCAAAATCCATTGAATATAAGGGTGTTAATACATTACTATCATCAAGCACAATTATATTTGAAGAAGGTAATCCATGACATCCAACATCCCCAAAATCCAATGGATTTGAGGAGGTAATCCAATATATCCACCAATATCATTAAACACCATAATATATGAGGAGGGTAATCCCTATCATCCATCTACACCAGACACCATTATATTGAATAGAGGTAATCCATGTAATCCATAACCATTATAGACCACTAATATATCTAAGGGAGGTATCCCAAGGAATCCAACATCACCAAACTTCCTCAAATCTGAGGGAGTTAATAACTAGCATGCGCTATCAAAAAACTCCATTAGATATGTGGTATTTAATATAAATAATCTATCATCATCATAACCCTCATTGGATCTAAGGTTGGTAATCCTTAGCATCCCACTATCATCATTAAATAATTTAGACCATATAAATCATTTAATATATTCCAAATTGATACCTCAGGGTAATTCAATTTAATGTACAAGTTATCAAATGATTCATATCTCAATTTATTTCACTATATCCTAGGTTACGTATAAGTCATACAAACATAATTACTCCAACACAATTAATATGGGGATACACATGGGGTCACATCCCTTATTATCCAAAGGTATCACTCTAATCCTACCAAATGACTAGTCATGACCCATGGGAAGATCTAATTATTTGATATAAGGACCAATTTTATTAATTTATAATTTTAGGTCAAGATCAAATTATGATGTTGCGACCACACACCATACACATGTAGAAAATGAGAAAGATAGTAAAATATAGTTTAATAACCCCATACTCATCCATTATCAACCACAATTTTTAGTTAAAACCGAAGAAATAAGAAAAGAATTTGAAAAAACTAAAATTGGGAATAATATCCAAAACCATTATCAGATCTTTATGCTGAAAAAATATGATAGATCAAATATTTAAGGATAAAAACTCTTATATATTTTTATAGGGATGAACATCACATGATTATATCAATGTTTGAGGGAGAAATCCACAAAGAATAAGAATAAGAAGAAGGGGAACACATAGGGGAGTAGTTAGTCAATAAAGGAGGAAAAAAATAAAGGTTTTAGGAAATTAAGATTTTTGGGAAAAATTTTTAAATTCATAATTTTTATGCCACTTAGAAGACCACACGGTTTTCCCCCATAGTTTTCTAAACCATGTGCTAACTATTCAGTTCTAATTTTTTTGAGAACCACACCATGTAGAGTTTGGAAAACTATACACCATCCATGTGATTACCACTATTTTAGGGACCCAAACATGCATAGTTGGCCTACATGATTAGGTAAATTGTGTCTCGACCATGTGAAACACACATATAACATATTATAGGTTTCAAATTACATTCTATATCAAACCATATGGTTTAAAGAACAATAAAACCACACTAAAACTTTTAATTTTTCATATTCTTAGTCCCTTAAATCCTAATAAAATTATGAGACAACTAAAACTCATTGTAAACACTTCAATGGCAGAACAAATAAGGAAAACACATGATAATTTTTTTAAACAAGTTCATGCCTCATAAATGTTTTATGTTTTTCAACCTCTAAACCATATAATAGTTCATCATTGAGCTACTCTTCTAAATTTCATAGGACCTCATCATTGAATAAATTTGGTAGTTATGCCTATATATCTTCTCTCCCTCCCATATCCCCTCTTGGATATGATTATGATTCCATTTCAAAGACACTATGTAAAGAACCAGACCCCTGTAGCCCGGTGCCGTTGACTTAATTTATTACATTGGTATAGATACATGAGAAAAATCCCAAAGTACCAATAAGTTTAGTAGTTTTTGAATCTATATTATATACATAAAAATTACATTACAACTTGAAAAGAAATGGAACATACAAACTCTATTGGAAACACCCATAAACACCTAGATTATCCCTGAAGTCATTCATAATATTCATCTTCCCATTGTTAGAAAAATAAAACATAACAAAGGGGTTAATAAGATGCTCAGTGAGGGTATTTAATATAGTTGATGCTAATATAAACAATAAGGCATTGTGAATGAATAAAAAACACTTTCCATTATGACATGAACTTGATCATGATATGGTGTGAGTAAAAGATGAGTAAATAATTCCATAAAAATATTCACATGAGAATAAATACAAAACATGGATATTATAGTAATTAAATATTCACATGGATTATCAATTAATAAAATCATAATTAGGGAATGAGTAATTCTATACATCATAAACATATTTTGGATTCATCTTTCAATACATTTGAAAATAAATGGTTAAGGCCTCGACCAAATCTATTTCTATTTTCTCTCACGAGACCTACCGATGCATTGAGGGGATATAGAAGACCCCACCCATAAATTAATAATTCTAATTAATTCCTCATACTAATGGGGTTAAACATAAACAATATATATATATATATAATTTAAATAACTTTTCTCAATTTTTAAACACAATCAATATCCATTCTGAGGATTATAGTGAATGATATCAAGATAATACATCCATAATCAAAATGATTATAAACCAGTTACTAAAATATGGTATATGATAATAATAATAGATCAATATAAATAAATAATAAAATTTAACATATTTTTTTAAATATATATAAATACTCTAATAATATCACCGATGAATTTTTTAAGAGAAATTCCCCCTTTACTTTACAAAGAAGAGTTATTTTAGAAAAAATTTCTTTTATTTTTTGTATGAAACCAGAAATGAAAAAATATAGTTTTTCATGAAAAAATTAGTGGTTTTATTAAAATAATGGTTTCTTAAACCAGATTACGTATGGTACTTTAAAATGGGTAAGAAATAGAGGTGTCCCCTTTAATCGAGTTTGTGTATTGGGAAGAATTGAGAAGAGAATCTTATAAAACATGTTTTCCCATAAAAAAAGATTAAATTATATGGATACATGAGTTTTATACATATAAAAATAAATTAGAATAATTATATAAATATAATTTTTAATTAAATTGTTTTATATAGGGATAAAGAATAACCTTAATGAAAATGGATGTTTGGAAAGAAACCCTTACCTTATGTCCAAAAGTGTTCTGCACTTGACCATTATGTAATGGATAATAAAATAAAATCCATAAATTAATTAATTAATAACCTTTTATACCTGTATTTTATTTAATATAATTTAATTAATTTCATTTAGGGTTGTTTGATGAGTTTCAATATACAATTTCTTTTCGTTCGTAAACGTTCGTTTCATAGATTTTCATGATCAATTTACTTGAATGTGAGTTTGGAAGTTCATGGAAAATGGGAATAGACATCCCGAATTGAATTTATATATCATTAAAAAAACATACAAATATTAAATGGTTATATACGTACTTTGGTTATTTGGGTTGAAGATAAATATTTGGATAAGACGTAAGTGATAATCTTTTTGATTATTTTAGAAGTTTTTCAATCATCACAGACTAATTTTGTATTATTAGTTAACATTATGTATATATAATGGTTATATAACATTACATAAGATTTAACACAAATTTTATAATTTTTTTTAAAAAATAAAAATGGTGTTATTACAAGATTTTATGGATTTAATGGAAATTGAAAACTCTTCGTCCTTAAATGTGATAGACCAACACATCATAGAAGATGTTTTCATTTTTAGAAAAAAAGAGTGGGAAGAGAATTATTGATGCATTATTCAACAAAATAAAAATTATATTATATATAAGATATTGGATATATCATGTCACTTTGGGATAAGGAGGCGAGGATAAGAAAATAAAAGAATAGAACATTAAAAGGAATTAAAAGAAAAAGAAAGAGGTTTTTACCTCCACATTTTCTCCTCCTTGAGAGCCTCCTTTGGGAAAAGGGTTTGTTATTTTGATGAAAAAATTTCTCCTAGATGTTGGGTATGGTATTGGGAAGTGTAATAGGTAGAAATTTAACATTCTCAAATCTTGGAAGATTTGATTAGAAGAGGTGGTGAGGGGTGGTATTTATAGCGGAGGAGATGAGTGTTTTTTGAATATATTATTCATTTATTTATTATGTTGGCTTAAGATTATGAATAATTTGAGAATTATCATCTAATATATTAAAATAATTAAGTATAGTTCTATATTATGGGATCACATCATCCATACATCACCTATGAATTTATAATTCCTGAATTTTACATTTATCATAAATTATTGTATTTTACTATTCACAAAAAATATTGTATTTTAAAAAAAACCCAAAAATTCACCCTAACTATTTTTTGAAACATATAATTAAAAAATTATCTCAATTTTATGAAAATAATTTTCAAAATATGAGAAATTTTTTTTAATTAAAAGCATCATTTACTCATAAAATACATATTTTAGAATTATTACTGATTTTATAACACATTGAAAAATTAACTAAGGTCTCATAAAATTATATTAAAATAATAATACAACAAAATATTTATTTATGAATAAATTTTTTGAAATTAAATTTCCTTTGAAATAATTTTATTAATTATAAAAGAATAATAAAATATTTATGACTTAGAAAAATACAATCAATTAATTAATAATTTTTATAATATTTGTTTACTTATAATATAATATAGTTATATCATATATTCATTTATTCATTTATATTTTGAATAAATTTTATATATAACATCTTTGGTGATGTTACTATTCATTTGACTGGTTTACTATTCATAAGGGTCATATTACTATTTCTAAGGTCAAGTTACTATTTCATCGGTATATGTTCCTTAACTTCTAGAAATACCTATTATTTCATTCCTTCTTAATTTATAAAGTTTTTTTGTGTTCTATAAGAAATTTTATGTAATTTTTAATATATGAAATAATTATAAGAAGTGAAATTTCATTGAATGAATTCTGGTTTGTTACATTCTCTCCTACTATAAATATTTCATCCTCAAAATTTCTATATTGTCACTTCATAAAAAGATTTGGGTAGTTCTTCATCGTAAGTTCCATAGGATCGCCATCACCTCTTCAATATTATGATTTTTATAAAGTAAATTTACCTCCGAGTCATCATATTATTCAACACCTATTCTTTAGTGTCCACATTCTTGGTAGTTGCTTCACAGTAAGATAAATTAGGTTCCAGATCTATTCTTTAAAAGGTGAGGACAAGAATCGGGTCTGGAATGTACTTACTTAACAAAGAGATGTGGAACACACTATGTACTTTAAGAAGTCTATACGACATTACCAAATTATAAGAAACGACTTCAACTCCCTCCAGGATTTCAAAAGGTCCAATGTACCTAGGTCTCAGTTTCCCTTTTTTCCAAAATATTATTACACCCTTCGATGGAGATACTTTTAAGAAATTTTTTTCTCCCACTTGAAATTCAAAATCCTTCATTTGATTATCTTTATAGATCTTTTACCTACTTTGATATGATTAGATATGAGTTTGAATATTATTTACCTTTTTTGTTGTTTCCTATATAAGTTCTATGCCTACAAGATTCCTTTCACCTACTTCATCCCTACAAGCTGGTTTACAACATCTCTTCCCATATAATGCTTCATATGGTGCCATTTGTATACTATAATAGAAAATATTATTATAGGAAAACTCTAAAAAAGGTAAATACTGATCCCATAGGCCTTGCAAGTCAGGTGACCATGATCTCCACTTGTCCTCTAATGTTTGGATTGTCCTTTCTGACTATCTGTTTGTTTGAGGGTGATAAGTTGTACTCAAATGCAGCTCAATATCCAAATCTTTATAATGTATTTTCCATAATTCTAGTGTAAATTATGGATCAAGATAAAAAACAATTAAAATAGGTTATCCATGAAGTCTTACAAATCTTACTTGGTTATCTAGTGGGAAATCCTTTCTTATAGAAACAAAATGTGCAGATTTGGTAATTCGATAAAAAAGTAACCATATTGAATCATTATTTCTTATAGTACTTAGTAATCAAGTGAAAAAATTCCTAGTAATGTCATCCCATTTTCATGTAGTAATAGGAAAAGGTTGTATGAATCTTCTTGGATGTTGTCTTTCATCCTTCACATGTTGATTGACTAAACATCGTGATTCATAATTGGCAATTTCATGCTTCATATTATCCCACCAAAAAATTTCATTAAAATATATATACATATTATTTCTACTAGGTTGTATAGAGAAATTCAAGGTAGGGATATCTTCTAATAAATCCCTCTTTAGCTCAGGTATTGAGGGAACACAAACCCTTTTCCCAAATTTCGGAATTATTTTCTCATACCAGAAGTCTATGAACTTCCCATAATTTACAACATTTACTTTCCTCTTAAAATTATCATCACCAAATATAGAACTTTTATTCCTTTCCAATAAATATGGTTCAGAAACCAGTTGAAAAAATAATGATGTTTTAACTTCCATTGTGATTCCCATATCCATCTTTGTTAAATCCATGTACAAATAATCCTTTTCAATCATCATTTTGTTCAAAAC
This sequence comes from Viscum album, assembly GCA_963277665.1. NCBI lineage: Eukaryota > Viridiplantae > Streptophyta > Magnoliopsida > Santalales > Viscaceae > Viscum > Viscum album. The sequence goes on along the minus strand of CAUJRU010002439.1, from coordinate 54,842 downwards.
TCCACAATAATTCCTCCTCAATTCATATGATACACTATTCACCTTCCTTGGGTGGTATTTTGTTGAAAAATCAAAATCCTTCAGAAGATAGATCCATCACATTTGTGTCATGTTAAGTTCTTTTTGTGAGAAGATATATTTCAAACTATTTTTATTTTTACATATCTCACATATTTCACCACATAGACAGTGTATCCATATTTTAAAAGAAATTATTACCACTACTAACTCAATATAATGAGTTGGATAGTTTTTCTCATTAGTTTTAAACTACCTTGATGCACAAGTAATTACTCTATCATTTTGTATAAGGACACATCAAATCCCTTTCTTTGATGCATCACTATAAATCAAAAATCCACTATTTTATGATAGTAGAGTCAATATCAGATAATTCACTAATATCCTCTTAAATTCTTCAAAACATTCTTCATATTATATTTTCAATGTGAACTTAACCCCTTTTTGTGTATGCTTGGTTAATGGGTTATCCAATTGGGAAAAATAATGAATGAAATTCTAGTAGTAGCCTGCTAAAAAAACAAAACCACATACCTCATATATGTTCATTAGTGTAGTACATTCTAGATATACCTTTGTATTCCTATGATCAACCGATATTCCATCCATATAGATCATATGGCCAAGAAAAGAAACTTTTTGAAGCCATAATTCACACTTTTTAGCCATCCCATATTACTCTTTTCTTATTAGAGTCTCATACAGAGAGTGGTTCTCATGGTCCTCATAGGTTTTGGAATATATCAAGATATCATCAATAAATACCACAAAAAACATCCATATATTCATTGAACACTTTATTCATTATATCCATAAAAATAGAGGGTGCATTAGTTAGTTCAAATGAAATTACTATAAAAATATAATATATATACCTAGTTCAGAATGATGTCTTTGGAACATCTTCCTTCCTCACAAAAAATTTATGATATCTTGATCGAAGGTCAATATTTGAAAAATATTGAGCTCCATGAAGTTTCTTAAATAAATCATCAGTGCGAGGCAGTGTATACATTTTCTTTATCATAAAAACATTTATTTCTCTATAATAAATGCACAACCTCATGGATCCATCTTTCTTCTTGATAAAGAGAATAGGGGAACCCCATGGAGAAACACTAGAGTGAATAAATACCTTACAACCCAACTATTCTAGTTGTTTATTTAGACCCACAAATTCCGTGGTGTCTATTCTATAAGGATCCTTTGATATATCTCTTCCACCAAGAATTAAATCAATAGAGATCTAAACTTCCCATTCCGGAGGATGTCCAAGTAAATCCTCTAGAAATAAATCAATATATTCATGCACAATAGGTATATCTTCAATTTAATGATTTATTTACCCATCTATAGATGATGTTTTCTATTCCTCCCCAAGAATTTGATTTACAAGGGCTACGAGAGGTAGATCTAGATATAAAAAATGTGATTAGATATTTGTTCTAAAGATAAGCTATTCTATATATTCCTCACCAATTGTAATTTCCGTCTTTTTGAAATATATTTTTTTCAAAAAAATTTGAAAGATAGTCCATGTCAAGGATTATATCAAAGTCAATAAGAGTTATGATGACATGATCAGCAACTAAATCATGTTTATGTGTCATAAAGGGTACTGAATGAAAAATCTTTATTACAATGATACTTCCATTTGGATTTTTTTCTAACAACTACTTTTTTAAATAAAAAGGTCAATATTTAACTTTCTTTGGAAAACTGGGAAGATATACAAGAATGAAGTGATCTAGAATAAAATAAATAATTGGATATGTTTGAGGAAATTATTAAAGTACCTACCACCACAACATTAGGAACTTTAACCTCTATAGTTGTGATCACATAAGCTTGAACTTTTATAGGGATAGTATCCTTGACTCTTAGAACAATCATTTTCATAGTGTCCCATATCCCTAAAATTTTAGAATTGAATATTGGTAGCTTATTTCTTTCTCTTACAATCATGGTTTTGGTGGGTTTTTATCCACACTTGTATTAGACACATTTTTCTTTTAAATAGGAACTGGGGTGTTTCCTTACACAAGTATCAAAAAATGGAAAATGCACTTTGTTACTACTCCCTTTATCCATTCCTTATCCAACCACCCTATTATTCTTTTTTTCTCCCATAAAGTCATAAGACTTAGAGAATTATTTCTCTGTATTGATAGTGCCTGAGATTATATCTTCATATGCTGAGAAAGTTTGGGAGACCAGTGGCCTTCAGAGGAATGGTTTTAAACCATCAATGAATCAATCAATAATTTTCCATGGATTACATATGTATTCCATGGCATGCCTAGATAACCTTGTGAAATTGACTTCTTAATTTGAAACATTTTCATCCTCATTTTCTTCTAGACTCAAGAATTTACTCTCTATACCCACTTGTTATTCATGAAGGAAATATTTTTCTAGGAAAATTTCCTTAAAATATTTCCATTCCATATTTTCAATTTATTCTTCCTCATTTTTCTTTGAATTAATGTACACCATTGATCAAAATATCATTTCAGATGATAAACTTCCATAATAAACTCCCCCCTTTAATTACCTTCTAAAGTAAGAAATATCTTCTCTAAGGAACTTATCTACTACTCCATTACAAATGATTTTGTAGTTTCATTGACTAATGGAGGCTGTTTTCATATAAAGTGGTCCAACATTACTACAACACATTGTGGACCAGGATTGTAATTATGGGTAGGGGTGTTTTTCATAACCTGAGTCATCTATCCCACTCTAGTTATATGTTTATCATCGCCAGTCAGAACTATAGTATCAAAATAATTATCTTTCAAAGGATGGAAATCACTAAAATAGATACAAAAATTGATAGGGTTTACATTACTTACAATAGGTTCCATTTCTAAATAATGTAATACACTATGTTATGTTATGAACCATAATGCATAATCTTGAACTAGAAAAAAAATTTAGCACAAATTAAAATTTTATGCATAGATAATCTCACAATCATAAACATGGTTTCTTTGGGGACATATTTACTTTTAAAAACATCATAATCATTTTAAAATAAAATGTGAATTATCCTAAGAATATACTCTCGGAGTGTCAAACTAGGTGCACAGTAAGGCCCGTATTCAAGTACAAGATTACCTTATATCAATCCCAGGACACCTTTTCAAAATTGTTACACCTAAGTACATCTGTTCCAGAACCACATCCTCTTGTAGTCTCTAAAGATGGATGTATTTCTAGGAAGGCCCACATGATATCTAACTCACCAAAAATTCTAGTATGTTATTCTATGATTATCCTAAAATTACAACTTGTGGTTATGTTCCATATTCTATATTTTCTAAATCTAGTTTCCATAGTTTCTACTAATCTTTCTATGATATCAACTATAAAGACCGTGACCCTAGTAGCCTAAATCTGGTGACTTAGTTTGTTACATTGACATATATACATGTCATGAATCCCAAAGGATCGATTAATTTTGTATTATTAGAATATAGATTATAAACATGAACATTATATTTCATCATTAAAAGAAATATAACATAGAAAATCAATTGGAAACAACTATAAAATCCTACATTATCTGTGTAAGTCATTTATAATATAAATAATGCCATAAAAATATTCACATGAGAATAAAGCTTTACCATAGATATTATACAATTGGAATATTCACATGGATTATCTATTAATAATATCTTAACAATGTAATGAATAATTTTAGACAACATAAACATACTGTTGAGTCCTCGACAATACATATAGAAAGAAATGGATAATGCCTCAGCAAAAATCCATTTATTTTTTTGTCTCATGAGACCTACCGATGCATCAGGGGGCTATAACATGCCCCAACTATAACTTAATAAGTAAAATTAATTCCTCATATGAATGGAGTTAAACATAAACAAAATATAAATATGAAATTTATATTACTTCCCCCAAACTACAAACATAATCACTAACTATTCTGAGTAGTATGGTGAATGGTATAGAGATAGCACATCCATATTCAAACTGATCATAAATCATTTGATAATACATGGTAAATGATAATACTAATAGATAAATATCAAAAAATCCTAAAATTCAATATAGGTGTTGAGATATATGAAAATACAATAATAAAATCATCGAGGAAATCTTGATATAAATAACCCTTTTACTTTTCAAAAAAGTGTTGTTTTAAAAAAATTATTTGTATTTGTATTTATTGTCTGTATAAAACAAAAAATGAAAATAATATAGTTTTTTTCTAAAAAAATTTATGAATTTATAAAAATAATGGTTTCTTAAAATATATTATGGATGATACTTGAAAATGGGTAAGAAATCGAGATGTTCCTTTAATTGGGCATGCATATCGGGAATAATTAAGAAGGGAACCTTGTAAAAAATTTTATCCCCATAAATTAAAGATGAACGGTTATAGATACATGATTTTGGAACATATGCATAGAATTTATAATAATTATATAAAAATAATAAACAATTATATTGGTTTATAGAGGGTGAAATCATAACCCAAATGAAAATGGAGGTTCAGGAAGAAACCCTTACTTTATGTATGAAAATGTTCTCAACTTGAACTTAATGCCATAGATAATCAGATTAAATTAATTGATTTATTAATTAAGTAACTTGTATACATTTATTTGATTTAATATAATATAACTTTTTTTATTTATGGTATTTTTATGAGTTATATGATATAATTTTATCATTCAGGAGCATTCTGTTCGTTGGGTTTCATGATCAGTTTACTTGTATATGAGTATGGAAGTTCATGTAAAATGAGAATAGATATTCAGAATTCAAGTTATATGTTATTAAATGACATAAAAATATAAAATGTATATATAATTAATTTTTTAACTTTGGGTGAGGACAAATCATTGGATTAAACCTTAGTGATAACCATTTAGATTATTTTGGTTGTTTTTCGATCATCACAAAGTAGTTTTATTTTATTAATTAAAACGACACATATATAATAGTTCTAGAGAATTACATGGGTCTAAATAAATATTTTGGATTTTATCTTAACCATAAAAATGTTTTTATTACCACCCTTTAAGTCATTAATAAAAATTTAAAACTATTCGTCCTTGAATGTGATTCATCAACACATCATAGACGGTGTTTTCATTTTTAGAAAAAAATGAGAGGGAAGAGAATTGATGATGAGTTATGAACTCAACACAATAAAATTACTATATATATATATATATATGATATTGTACATATCATTTAACTTTGGGATATTGAGTTTAGGAGAAGATAAGAAAATAAAATAGCTTGAAAAGAAATTAAAATAAAAAGAAATAGATTTTACCTCCATATTTGCTCCTCCTTGACAACCTATTTAGGGAAAAGGGTTGGTCTTTTGATGATACCAATGGATACTTGACATGGGTGAGGGGATTTTTAAGATTATTTTTTAAAAATTTGACAAGAAAAATAGATTTTAAGGGTGGATATAGGAGGTGGTGATGGTTAATATTTATAGTGTAGGGGAGGGGTGTTTTTTGAATATTTTATTCATTTGTTTATTATTTTGGATCAAGACTATGTATAGTTTTAGAATTATCACCTAATATATTAAAATAATTATGGAGAGTTTTATATTATGGGATTATATAATCTAGAAAACACCTATGAATCAATATTTCATCTATTTAATATTTATTGTAAAATATCTGATTTTACTATTCCCCAAAAAATCATGTATTTTAGAAAAATACCAAAAAATCAACATAAAATAGTTTTCATTCCATTGATAATAAGATTAAATTAATTAATTAAGAAACTTTTATAAATTTATTTTATTTAATATAAGTTAATTTAGTTAATTTATGGTATTTTTATGAGTTATAAGATATAATTTTATCGTTCAGGAGAATTCCATTCTTTGGGTTTCATGATCAGTTTACTTGTATATGAGTATGCAAGTTCATGTAAAATAAGAATATATATTCAGAATTCAAGTTATATGTTATTAAATAACATTAAAATATTAAATGGTTATATAATTAATGTTTTTATTTTGGATGAGGATGAATCATTGGATTAAACATTAGTGATAACCATTTAGATTATTTTGTTAGTTTTTTGATCATCACAAACTAGTTTTATTTTATTAATTAAAATCATGTATATATAATAGTTATAGAGAATTACATAGGTTTTAATACATATCTTATATTCTATTTTAACCATTAAAATGGGTTTATTACCATCCTTTAAGTCATTAATAAAAATTGAAAACTATTCTTCCTTGAATGTGATACATCAACACATCACAGACGATGTTTTCATTTTTAAAACAAAAGGAGAGGGAAGAGAATTGATGATGGATTATTCCCTCAACAAAATAAAATTACTATATTTATAAGAAATTGGGCATATCATTTCACTCTGGTATATAGAGATGAGGAGAATATAAGAAAAGAAAATATCTGGAAAAGAAATTAAAAGAAAAATAAAGAGATTTAACCTCCATATTTTCTCCTCCTTGACAACCTATTTAGGGAAAAATGTTAGTATTTTGATGATACCAAGTGTTCCTTGACATGGGGGAGGGTATTTTGAAGAGTATTATTTATAAACTTGATAAGAAAAAGAGCTTGGAAGGGTGGGGACAAGAGGCGGTGATGGTCAGTATTTATAGTGGAGGATAGAGGTGTTTTTTGAATATCATATTCATTTGTTTATTATTTTGGATCAAGACTATGAATAGTTTTATAATTATACCCTAATATATTAAAATAATTATGGATAGTTTTATATTATGGAATTACATAATCTAGAAATCATCTATGACTCCATATTTCAAGTATTTAATATTTATACTAAATTATCACATTTTACTATTCACAAAAAATCATGTATTTTATTAAAATACCAAAATATCATCATAACCATTTCTCAATGTTTAGAATTCAAAAATGAACTCTATTTTATGAAAAATAATTTTCTAAATATGATAAATTTAATTTTTAATAAAAATCATAATTTACTCAAAAATACTGATTTTAAAATTATAACTAATTTTATAACACTTTGAAAAGTTAACTAAGGTTTCATAAAATTTTCTTAAAATAATAATATAAAAAAATATTAATTTATTAAAATAAATTTATTTTAATATAAATTTATTTATTATAAATTTTTAATTAAATATTTATGACTTTCAAAAAATACCAACACTTAATTAATAATTTTTAAAATATACATTTACTTATATAATGATATAATTATATCATACTTTCATTTATAATATGAATAAATTTTATTTATAATTTAATTGGAGAGGTTTCTATTTATTGGGTTGGTTTTCTATTCATAATGTTCATATTACTATTCCTAAATTTAGGTTACTATTTCATTAGTATAGATTTCTTAATTTCTAGAAATACCTTTTATTTCATTAATTATTCATTTATAAATATTTTATTGTGTTCTCTAAGTGATTTTATGTGATTTATACTATATTAAATAATTATTATATGGTAAATTTCAATGATTTAATTTTGGGTCATTACACACTAGATGATTCTCCTTTCTATATTGAGTCTTCTAACATAGATCCACTAGATGTATTGGGAACTATTCAAAATACATGTTAGCCTAAAGATGAATATCATTGGCATCAATCAATTGAGATAGATTGGGGTAGTATCACTGAAGCTGAGTTATATGGAGTACATCATGTACAAAGCTACAAATCTTTGGGAGATCCAATTCATATGAAACTTAATCAAACCACTTCATTATCTATAATGAATCCACACACCTGGGTTCTAACATTCAATAACTGTGGACTCAATGATTTTTCAACCATGGAGACACCAATAAAAAACTAGTTCATCTACCTTAATCTTGAGTGGATGGTACCACAAATCATCATATGATCTTTTTCTACTATGGGTGGCTTCTATCCATCTATTGATTAACTAAACATGCTCTAAGGTCTCCTACCCAAGACTTAGCCCAATCATCATAGACTCACTAACCTCTATCTAACACAAAGAATTTTGGGAAGTCCTACCATACACAGATTCAAATAGATCCATAAGGATTGAATATCAATAGATATTTTTGTAATTTAACTTTGAAAAATCCAATTGGTTCTCTAATAAATCACAAAGTCTAGGACACATGATCTCAACATGTTCAATAAGATATGAATAGTTCACTTAGAGTGTCCATTGGTATTTGGATGGTAATAAGTTCTCAGAATCACCTATATACCAAGTACTTCTAACAATCCCTACTAAAAATATGAAACGAAGTGGGTTTCACAATAAAAAAAGACTCCATCAGATCTTATGAAATTACAATACCTCCAAAACATAATGTTTTCCCAAATCATCAACTAAAATGGTCTTTGAGATTAGTAAAAGCTGAACAACATTGTTTAGAAAAATCATTATCACTTGTACCATTTTGCTTCTAGTGGTTGTCCTCAATTACCCAATCACAAAGTACATAGTAATTTCTCCCACTTCACATGTTATCTTTTCTTTACTTGGATTAAAAATTAATATAATCAAAAAATACACGATGGAGTCCATATTGGGTGTAAGTCCTAAATAATTTGTTCTATAAACACCACCCAAAAGTTCATCATATCAGAAAAAATTTCCAAGTAGTTGTATAAACCATACCTACCCTGATAGGAAGTGCAAGTAATGTTTGAATGTATAAACCTCAACCGGTGATAACCCAATCTCAAATAAATATTGGGAGACACTCGTGCTCCCCTAATATTATTAAATACATCATTGATGTGTTTAATTTGATACTAAATCTTAACTGACACATGATTTAGATTCTAATAATCTATATAAATCCTCAAATAATCATCCTCCATCTTGGTGAATAGGATTGAAGCACCCTAACGAGATGTACTCAACTATCTAAATCCATTATCATCTATGTCCTCTGATTGATCCAATATATTTTTAATATATAATGGATATATACAATAAGGTTGAATATAAATAATCTCTATACTTGGTGCAAGCTCAATACTAAACCCAACCTCCATATCAGGTGGAAACCATAAGACATACTTAAGAAAAACATCAAGAATTTATCAAAAAAGGGGTGGATTTCCTACTACTTCTCTCCATTATCCAATTTTAGACTAAAAACCTTGACAATTATCCCACCTAGTTTCCGATTATCATGTCTGGTATGAACCGCTTATAAGTACCATTATTTAGCATGGAAATTACTATCTCCCTCCAGAGATGTAAAAGATATTCATCAACAATAATATTGGACATGATATTGATAATATACTTTCCAATCCATCCCAACAATTTATTTGAATTTGGAAACATCTAATATAAAGAAATATCAGAGGAATCTATAGCCACTAATCCCATGAGAGCATTTCCTACAGTGGTGAATGATTTATGATCACAACCTTAAAGGTTTGTTGATCGACATCACTCCATAAAAATATTATAGAGATAAACCAAATTTATCTAAAAATTAATCTAGTATGAAAGAGTGATATTTACTTATATCACACATGGTATACACTGAAGTATAATCCACTAAGACCATATCTTGAATTGCAGAGATACTAACAACCCTGTTAGTGGAAGTTGGTTAAACGGTGTGCGACTTGCCTATTCCTTGACCTTGAGATCCTATCTGAGTTACATATGAAGCACCCCTATACTATCATTTCTTACCTTACTATTGGGAACCATGCAGAATACCACATCCTAAATTAATGGTATATATCTATCTTCCCACCTTCTGTGTTGTTGTTGATCCCCCACCTAAACCCTATATTTTTTTGGATCATATGTCAATGGGGTACTATTGGGTACTTCTACAGAATGAATATATGTGTACTATACTACCACACGGTCTATACTCAACAAGTCGTCAATCACAATGATGTAAAATGTGGATAGTCTTATAAAAATGCTGATATTGAACATAACTGCCTTTTTAAGGATGAAAAGAGGGAATGAAACCCTAGATCCCTTTTCCATCATTTAGTTACGGCTTACAATATAGAAGAAACTATTTATTTCTTGAAAATACATTGTCGGTTCCCCCAATAAAAGAGACATTCTCTGAGTCACATACCTATCTCAAGTTCCTCCTAGTAATTATATATTTATTCGTAACTTCTTCAGAATATTTAAGAAAAAACACATTGACTTGAACTCGAACCTCATACCTCTTGAAATCCTCAAAACATATCCCCAAATCCACTTCATCACCATCTAGAATAAGGAAAAAATAGCATGGGTCTGTGAATCAATCATCATAATCCATAATTTTCATACTTCCCTTCTAGATGGGCATGAACTACCTAGCCTTGTATGGCCTTAGGTTTTTAAAGAAGAAATTATCGACGAAATGTGTTTGAAAGCCTTTCCAAAACAACCCCACATGCTATCCTTCTTGGACATGGACATCCCACCAATGCTTTACTAGACCTTAAATCCTAAAATTGACCAACTTTACCCTCCTTTACGAGAGTTTATCAAGACGTTCAAAGATAATTTGGATGTAATCTATCATGAACTTATCTATCCAAGGAATATCCTCCCCAATGAATAAGTTTGTATGCTGTGTCAAAACTCGTTAGTCAGATCTAATACTATATGTGTAGAATAAGGAGTTTCTCTCTCCATTTGTTGGATAACTCTTAGTAAGCTTACTCGAAGCTAAATATAAATAACCTTTCTTGGAAGTACAAGGGGATCTATCCCAATCACCGGTCGGTCATGCTCATCACTATCCCCATAGGACACTATCAGAGGATTTCCAGAGGTTTTTTTCTATAATTTCAATCACACACCTTAGAATACATTTTCAAAACTGTTCTGGATATCATAGTTTATGGAAATAAATTACCGGTATAACATCCTTACATTCCTTACAACCCATTTTATAATATCTCAAAAATTTATCACTCACTCTATAGCCCCATCTACCCATACTCTAGATCAATCCATGCATATATAGAATCTAAATCATCTCATTTTATTTTGTTTTTAATATTAATTTAATAATTGTGGCTCAATTAATTACAATGTATATTAAAATATATAGAGGAAAATAATTTATCTATTATAGTTGGAATTTTATTTAAATTATACCATAATGTAACTATATTTAGTAACAATCAATTTTAAATTTTGATCATTTGAAGAATCAGTTATATATGACTCAATAATCTTGTTATATAGGAAAACACCATAGTGGTTGATGTTTAAGCTTTAAATAACTTACCCAAGTACTTGATTAATGTAATCAATCATATTAAATCATGTGAATAATATCAAATCCCAACATATATATCATAATCCATGCATGAATTTCCTATTACAATTTTTACCAAGAGATAAAAATACCATAAATCATAACACCAAAATCAAGTGTGTCATGTTCGGTGAAATATTTCAATTATAAAAGTGAAAGTAAAGAATAATAACCCTATCACAAGAAACATAGACATTCTATAATATATGGGTTAGCTATTCCGATCAATGAGTTATGTATTATTATTTGTTGACAATACCATATCTTCTATTTACCTTTACACAAATTTTCAACCAATTTAATGATCTGTAATACTACTTTGTATTTTACTACTTCCAGGGAAATTTTAATAGTTCCTAGACCATCAATTTCTATATGAACACAGGAATCCCTCTCCATACAGAAAAGGATACCAACTAGAAATTGTGTTGCCTAGTTTTTTAGGAGAATATACCCTCAAAATAGAGTGTTTTAATAATATGAATAATGTTAAACACAAAAAACTAGAAGAGTAAAAGATCATAAATCATTGAATGTTTCAATAAATCACATACCTAATGCAATATAAAAATATTGATATATAAATTTTAGATAATTCATACATACATGAAATGGTAAATAAAATAATATATAAAGAAATGAATAAATGGAAAAAAAAGGTAAGAATTAAAAAAAAGTGGTCTCGAGTTCAAGCCCGGTCCCATATCCTATGCTCCACACTAGACAACTAATCAAGCTTTAGTCATAGGGAAGTCATCCTTTTTGATCATATAACCATTAATTGTTATTTTTTATGAACAATGAAATTAGAAGTACACGAGTATGACTAAGTGAACCACCAGTAATAGTGTCTATAGTATTTCATGTCAATTTTAATGTTATTTATGTATGTAAAAAAATTATATTCTACTTTGATTTAAAACTTTTATTCAACATTTTTATATTTAATAGTTTCTATATTTTCCTTTTCTTGTTTTCTTAAAAACTCATGGTTATTTTTATTTGGTTATTCTCTAACATATTATTGATTTTTTAGACCAACTCTTATGGTAAAAACATACCATATGTTTAGGATTAAATTATATTTTATTAGGAATCATGTCCTTATTCCTAATATTAATATCCATGGTAAGTTAGCCTTCTTTAATTCAAGATTTCAGATCATAAAATATGTATTAGTTTCTAGAAAAGATATTTTATACAACATTTCTTTTATCAAACCCATTGATAACCTTTGGGAATTATAGGACCTAACATTGTATTTATTTTTAATTATAGGGCTCAAATATTTTGAAAATCCAAGGATAAGAGTTATTTTTGGAACACATTTATCTCTTTCAGATAGGTTAGAATCATTACTATTGAATTTGATATATTTTTTAGGAGGGGTAACCTCTATATTAAATTGTAAGATCATAAATAGAAATTTTTTCATATTTTAATGATGGGAAAGAATATCTATTTTTGGGAAAAAAGACCTAGAAAACCAAAACACGACACAATGATGGAACAATTTCATAAGTTATATTTATCACTAATCCTTAAAAATAATTTAGCATGGGCAGTAGAATGATCCATATGGATCAATTATTTCCTAGAACCTTTATGTTGGGAGTTTGGAATAGTTTAATTAATTATCTTTTTTAGTCCATAACTAATAAAATTATTGAAATCACAACTAGATGATTGATAATTGATGGTTTTCTGATAAGGAGTGAGACCATTGCAAAAATGTTTCCTTCAGAAGGTGGGTGAAATATTGTTGATTGGTACACTACCAAAAAGGTCTATAAATCTATCCTAAGTCACATGAAAATGTTCACGTTCATCATAGACAATCCTTATTGATTTTTTCATCAAATTTGATGTCATATTCTTTGGAATTTTTTTTCACAAATCCATTGAAAACATAGTCTCAACTATCAAATATATCCTTATCTTTATATTTTAACTTGATATATGATTTTAACATAAAAATAAATTATAAAACACCCATCTTTATCTCTTAATAACTAAAAACATGTATTAGAATCTAATTGACACACTATAGACACCTGTAATGAACTCTAAATAATCCTTATCAAACAGACCCTTATAGGAAGGAAACATGGAGAGGAAATACTGTTTCTTATCATAATTAGAATACTTAGGGTAAAACTATATGGATAATGGTTTTTTAAATTGTAGGTAAAAACTACCAAGGTCAAGGAGCCTTAATAATTTTCTTCCTAGGTAAAAAATAAATGTTTTTTGCATTTTGGTTAATAACCCTTTCATTTTCAAAATTCACCATTTTAGATTTCTTTTTCATTAATAAGAAATTAAAATCTTTTGAAAATTTTAGGATTTTAGGATTATAATTATTTAGAGGATGATTTGGATATAGTGATCTTAAAAAAAAAGTGAAAGTTAATTAAATCTAGGGTACAAAAAAACAATAAAGTTTTTGACTGATTTTTTAATAGATACTATTTTATTTTAATTTTTGTTGTTTTATTGGGAAACTGATCGCCCTTCCTAAATAATTACAAATTTTTTATTAAGGTTATATCGAGTCCTCTAAAATTAATATTTTTAAAACCTAATTATAATTGTAAAGTGGTATGTAGGGTGAAGCCTCATAGAATAAATTATGGTATAAAAACAAGAAAAATAAAGACAAAAAAATACACAAAAGAGGAAAAAAATTTAAATGAACATAATATATTAAAATAGTAAGTAATTGATAAATGTGGAACCAAATTTTGTCTGAAACTGCTTGAATGGAATGAAAATAAGGGTGACAATTTTTTGGATTTGATAAAAAAAGATCCGGACTGATTTATAATGTTGTTATTATAATATTAATATTAATCATAATTTTAAAATGGTTGTGAATAAAATGATTATTCAAATCATCTTTATATAGTTATTTAAACATTTAAATTAACTGTAAATCCTTATGTTAGTTTTGGTTTATTTATTTAATGTTTTTTGTATAATGTTTTTTGAGATTTTGTGATTTTTTTTATTTTTTATTTGGATTTTATGTCTTTTACATGGTTTGGGTTCCAGTGTTTGGAGAAACTGTTTGGGGGAAAAGAAGAAAAATAATTTTTTAAATTATTGCTTTTGTTCCATGATTTAATATAAAAATGAGTCACATGGTTTGAATTACTTCTTGTGAGTTCTAGAAGAAGTTATGTCATATCATTTTGTTTGGGTTTGTTGGAACATAGTTAGCACACAAAATTCAGAAAACCCAGCAACAACACTACAAATGGTTGTAGTTGAATTTTTCATGATTATAATTTTTTTTACTAACTATAGAGTCAAATGATTAAATTCTATTACGTGTTGCTAATATAGCCTTCATATTTTTTGTCATTTTTTCTAAATTGTGCAACCAAATCATCCAAGTTACCTAGATTTTATATTTAGGGATTCTAAGTATTTACCTACTCAATTTGTGTGGGGTTTCTCTACCCCTATTTCATCATTTGAAATCTTATGATATATGGTAAAATTGAGGGTACTTCTTACCTTTCGTGGTTCTTAGCCCTAGTTCCCTTGATTTCATAGTAGAAACCCCAGGTAATACCCTATGTTATTCATCTCCTCCCATCCTCATCCTTCACTCTCAATTTTATATCTACTTCATTTCCTTTGGGAACCATAGTGGGATTCTACTAAATGATCAGGGTTAATAAATTTCATTAATGTGGGTTTCTTGGTTGTTCAAGGTTGTAGAAGTAATATTATTCTTTAGTCATTCATTTTAATATCAAATCCTTTTATTTTAGCTCATTCTATCTTAATTACAAAATTACTGAGGGAGGTGTTTTTGGGTAATTTTTTAATTTAGAATTCCATTATGTTCATGATGACTTAGAAACACTGGTTATTTAGATTATAGTAATATATTATTGTTCTAAATGGTTTAAAAAACTATTCAAGTTTTAATTCAAACATTAATTAATTTTGATTACAATTTTTCAAAGGTTAGTTGAGTTTGTAATTGAGGGTGTAACAGGTTAAAAAGGTTTGTTTAAATGGATTTGATGAATAAATTTATCTTAAAAACTCCATGTAATCCAACATTATAACTGAGTTTAAATTCGAGTGGGAGTGAAATTTCATAGGTATAGTAGAAGTAATGAAACACTATAACTATGGGGGTACTATAGCATTTACGATAGTTGGGTAATAGAGAAACAATAATATCCTTCGCAAATTGTATTTTAGTCTATAAAAATAGGCATTCAAGTCTGAAGGAATTTGGTCCATTAATGGACATTGGGCTATAGGGTCTATGGGTCATAATGTTTTTCAGATATAGCTTACTTGAGAAGCCCTGAGATGATATATTATAGAAAATGAATTCACCAAGGTAGAGACAATATAAAAAAAAATTAAGATGGTATAAGGAGGTCATACTATAGTTCCATGAAAATCTGTATAGGGTAACATCAATCTAGTAGAAACATAAATTTCCTGGGGTTGATATAGACATGATTAAGTATTGGTTAGAAGATTTTCTAGTGACGTCAAGTCATGGAAAATTTATTTAAGGGAATTTACCTCTAGTCCTCTAGGATATTTAATTCATGTTTTATACCGCTCTTCCTCCAGGTTATGTTAGGGTTCCCTCACAACCTATTTGTTTAAGAAAATATCCATAAAAAAATATATAGTCTTTAGGCCATTGCATCCATAAATGAATGGATTTCACACTCTTGGCATCCTCAAAATAATTTTAAAGAGATTATTTTTGATTTAAATGGAATTATTAAAGAGGAATTCTTTCATTAAAAATCTTTCAAATATTTTTTTTAGGGAAATGGTTTATGAATGGTTATATAAATGAATTTTTCAATAATAAAAAATAACATGGCCACCATATTAGTTTACAAGAAGAACTGTTGTCTACATTTAAATAGTTTTCAAAAAATATTTAGCTTTGTGAACCATTCTAGAGAGACCTGGGTTTATTTTCTCTCAAGGTGGTTCTTGCTGTGTGTAGAGACTGGTTGAAGTATCTAATAGGGTGTTTCTTCTAAGGTAATTGGAGTTGAAGGTGATAATTTTTTTGGGATTAACATTAGTTGAATTCACTTCTTTCTTTCTCACCATCAAATTATCATTTTCATGGGAACATGGGTAGCAATGTATGAATTATGGAAAAATGAAGAACTAGTTAGTTTCAAATTTCTTGTGTTTCTTATGATGTGTAATAGTAAAACATGGTGTATTCCCATAATAAGGGATTGACGGAGGTTAGTTTCCCTCATTGGGATGTGACACAATGTAGGCTGATAAGTTGGTATGTGTTTGTATAATTCAAATAAGTTCACACATCAGGAACAAATTTAGATCCCATGCAACCTATGCCTTTATTTTTGGATTCAAAAAACAGATACCTTTGAAATGATTTTTTATACCCCATTGATTGGCGCATGAAAATATTTCTTTTTTACATTCATTTTTTGATTTGGTTTGTTGATGAAATGGGGACATTCTGTTAACTTTTTTTTCTATTTAGGATATTTGTGTGTGTGTAGACATCATAAAGAATTTTGGAATGGTTTTTAAAAGTAATTAATATATATAGATAATTTTACTTCTTTCAATTTTTTTAAACTAAATGTTTTCTCAATAAATAAAAGTTATCTAAATGTTTTTTATAAAGGAAATGGTATCATGTTGGTTTTGTCAATGAAATGGATTGTTTTACCCAAGGTAATTTTCATTTTACTTGTCTTTATAACCCAATCAAAGATATTTTTTAATTATATTCCAAACTGTCATAATATAATTGATTTAATAAATGAATAGCATAAAATCTCAGGTGAAATCTTCCTAAAAATTGTATTTTTAGACCTTATACACACCGATCAATGTATTATTCCTTTACTATTTTCTATTGATGGTGATAT
Source organism: Viscum album (assembly GCA_963277665.1). Classification (NCBI taxonomy): domain Eukaryota; kingdom Viridiplantae; phylum Streptophyta; class Magnoliopsida; order Santalales; family Viscaceae; genus Viscum; species Viscum album. The sequence continues at coordinate 37,620 of CAUJRU010002439.1, read as the reverse complement.
CCACTTCCTAAATATTTTTTGGATGGTGTTCATATGGTTTAATTTACAGTCATAGGATGTCTCGAGTGACTTAGGGAAACATAGTGTCTATGGTAAGGTTTTAGTTTTATTTTTCGTTTTTTATATTTTTGTTTCTTATATGCATGTTTTATTTTTCTCTGCATTGATGCATTTTTTTATTAAATTTTTCAACTGGTTTGGTTGTATGGTATTTATTATTTTCTAATGTTACAAAATTATTTTGTTTGTTTTTATTTATTTATTGGTTGAAACTATCCACATGTGTTTTATTTAATTCACTAACACTCATTTCCATCCCATGGGGATTGAGAATTACCTTCCAGAACATGGTGGATTGGGACAAATAATGGTTCAAGTGGGGGCTTAGGCTGGTTAGCCCCAAATGATATTAAGCACAATGTTTGTCAAAGGGATCTAATTTTCTTGAATAGTTTATCATGTTATTTAGTGTGTGTCTAGAAATATGAGAGATTAGAATCAACATTGGAACCTGAGGGGTATATATTATATGGATTCTAAAACCCCACCCTCCAGGAAGAATCATTAGTTACCATGTGATGTTGGAATTTTAGTCTTAATTTTATTTTACTTATTGGTTGCTTTTATAGTATATGGATTGTCATTATGATTGATGGTGACTTTAGCAGTTGTGTTAAAACATGAGGGTAAAAATATCGAGGAACTTGAGTGGAAAGGTTTTTACAACATGGTTTGGTAAACTATGAAAAGAGACTATGGTTGAGTTTTGAACTATAAAATAGGATATTTCACTCTTGGGACAAGGTTTGTTAGCCAGTGCCTCTAAAATGTGCAAAACATTTTTTTACACAAGCATTATTTTTCTATCTTAATTGAATCCTATAATGATTACCATTAATTTGAGGTATTTTAAAAAGATTTTCTATAGAGGTTAATTTTATGGGGTCTTGTTTCGATGTATGTTTGTGATTTTTTATTGGAATTTTTCAAATGCTGAAATTTATTGTGTAAAATTTGTTTAGAAATTGAAATGAAACATTTTAGAATTTATTTGAAATATTTTGGGTTTTATAGGATTTTTCGAAAGTCTTATAGAGTTTTTTATTGGGGAATATAGTTTAAAAGTAATATTTTGATAAATTTTGAGTTATAGATGTATTTTCTATTTTGAATTTAATGTTTTAAGAGTTTATTAAGGGATTCTATAATGGAAATTGTATTTTTATTTGTGAGTATTTTTTAAATATAAGATCAATTTCATTATAAGACAAATTTTAGTGAGTTTTTGAAAAAATTAATAGTTTTTTGAAACATTTAATTCATTTGTGACATGTTTGTAACATCAAATTAAAAATTTATATAGAGGGGTGTGTGTGTTTTTTTAGAAATTTTATGAGATACTATATTCATGTTTTGTTTTGAAATATTATTTATATAGAAAATATTTTTTTTGAGGTTGAACAATATATCTTGTTTAGAAGTTTTCTTTACATCGAAATTCAGATTGTGTGGAGTGGTTAATTTATTTGGAATTATTTTATCTATTTGTCCCATGTGGAGTTATTGGGGTTTATTTAATGATATTTACAATATACCAAAAATTGATTCCTAAAAAATGAGTTAGAAGTCCCTTCCTTGGGCCAACACTTTGTATTAGTTAACTATTTATTTAGTATATTTTTATCAGTGTGTTTAATCTAACTGGACTTTGGTTTTAGTGGTGGGTCCATGTTTTTTATTATCCTTGAACACTCTTAAAGAATTTTTTTTATTTGAGTGTACCCTACCAGGGTCATGGAGTAGTGGTGTTTGAGTTGGATTATATTATTTTTATGACTTATTATAATCATTCTCATGATCCAAAATTGTTTTGTCAGGGATGATTTTGGGCCAATTTTAGAGGTTTTAATGGGATGGTGTATCTGAAGAAGATATCATGGGGTTGATTTTTTAGTTCTTGGGGTGATCTTAATTAATTGGAATCTCTTGTTTTTTGAATATTATGTCATAGATAATGATGGTCTTATCTTGAATATTTTCCAATTTTTATATTATTGTTATTTATTCTTAATTACCTATGATTTTTCATGTGTTAATTGAAGCATGTTTTGGATTTACACATTCATTTTTGAGTTAGTGTGTATTATGTGGGTAGTTTTTGTGTGATTATGGTATGGCCCTATGAAGGAAGGGTGTGTTTGGGGATGTATATGAGTGGTAGTGGTCTCAACTCAAGTTTGGACCCTGAGGTAGTCAGTTTCATGGTGTATTGGATATGGGAAGACCCAAATATCCATATATGGGAATATAGTGTTTTTGATGTTTTGATTTTGTTCTTTGATGAATATTGATCTTTTCATTGGTTTAAGGATTCTTTGGTTTTGGTATATTTGAGGTAATAAGTGTTTTATATATTGAGGTGTGCATTTTTTTAGGCCATTTAAAATTTATATATACTCTAAAATCATGGGGAGACTAATATCAGGTCTCTAATTTATTTGGGGATTATCCTAGTGGTGATATTAAAAAATTTTGTGGTGTGGGTTTCTTTTTTTAGATTACTTGTGAACCTTTTTTCTATGTCTTTTCCATTATTTTATTATTTGAATAAGGAATTTCTATGCTTATAAAGTAGGATGTTCAGTCGATTATGAAAACCAATTTTACTTTTAGTTTATTTATTTTGAGTTTATTGTTGGGTAACTTCAATTCATGAATATTTCCATACTAAATGTTTTATTTTTCTATTGTTTTACTTATACATGATGGTTTGTTTGAATAGTCTATAAGAATCCACATATGATCTAATCAAATGGACCTTTTTAGTTAATTTTCTTCTTTCATGGTTTGAATTTATGGGAAACACATGCTTTGGATGTAACCATGATAGTTATAGAGGAAGTAATTTTAGAAAATATGGTATGGTGTATTGGAACAACTTTTTCTTACATGTTTTGATGAATCATGAAACTACTTTGTGGTTGTACTAGGATGGTTAAAGAGGCATTTTTTAGGGTGAGTTCATGATTTACTAAATGGATTTCTAAATTATGTGTGTGTGTTATGGGTCTCTTATAGAGCCCACTTGTTGGGATGAATTTTCAAAACCCTGTGGAAAAAACATGTGATTTAACCATATATATGGTTTGGGGTTTCAAACAATTCCACCTATTGATCATTAGGTGTTCCCTCCACTCCCTCATTATCATTCCTCCAGATCCTAGGGTGCTCTGTGGGGATTCTCCCCTTCTTCATTCGATGATTAAATTCCAAAGTTCCCATTATTTTCAAGTTGAAACAATTTTTTTGAAATAAAAGATAATGATATAATAAATCACTTTCATGTTTATTAATATAGTAATATTCATTATAAAAATTTTATTTCTCATTTAAAAAAAAGGGAAAACGTTTTTATTAAACTATTTTTATAAGGTTTTTATTTAAAAGAAAAATGTATAATTTTTTTTAATTTTAATTAGAAGAAATTAATATCATTTTTAAATCATCATATTAAAATTTAATTAGGGATTTTTTTTTGATTTTTCAAAAAATAATTATTTTTTCAATGTATAGTTAAAAATATCATTTTTTTGTAAAAAATCATTTATTTTCAATTAACCATAAAAATTGAAAAGAAAAATATGTTTTTAATATAATTTTATCTAAATTATTTATTAATATTTAATATTTACCCACTTAATTATTTTTAATCTACTTTATATTGGATTTTAGTATAAGTATGTTTTTTGGGTTTAAAAATGGGATTTTTTAGAAAATATTTTTATAGTGCATAATGTTTCTTCTTTTTATATAATTAAAATAATAACTAAAGAGGCATGTTTTAATATAAATTAGTATTATATATATATAAATATTAATCTATATTCATAAAATTATTATTATTAATCATATAGTTAACATTAGATCATATTTTGGTTGAAAAATATACTTCCTGAAAACCCCCTTTTTTTCCGTGTCTGCGGGTTTAATTATAAATTAAAATTTTCCTATAATATGAAGATAATATGGTAAAATTTATTTATTATTTTTAATAATATAATTTTATCTTAACTAGTAATTTTAACATAATTTTTGATCATAACAAATATTGAAATAGTGAAATTTAATTATAGTTAAGGTAAAAAATGGATTTTCCAAGGTGTAAAACTAAAAGGATAAGGGTTAGAATGAGAAAAATACATTTCTAAAATACATTTTATGGATATATATTTATTTTATAATGTATAATTTTCTATAATAGTCCATTTTGGTGCTATGTTTCATTTAAAATACGTGGTTACACCGTTTTCTTTCAAAAAATTAAAAGTATGACACACACCTCAATTATAAAAATCCACCCACTATCCTCTCCTACTAAAAAATTAAAATAAATTTGGATTAAAAATATCTTCTAAAATATATTATTAATATCAATACCCAAATCCTATATGCTTTATTTTGTCATAAAGGACTTTTATAAAGGGGTTTGATGCTTTTCTACATGGGTTTTCTAAAAAAGACTTATAATTCATGACCGTGAATATTTATTTTGTTTCATCTTCCACCTCATTCAAATATTATTAAATAATTATATAATATTATAAAATGATTATATAACATATAATTAGATGTTATTATTTGAATTCCATAACCTATATGCATATCCTCTTCCATAAAATGGGATACAAAATCACCAATCATGAGTGTCGCGGGCTACCACCTAATGAATTGATGTCATTCATTTTCCATCATATCCTCTCACATATTATATTATTGATGAATTTTAAGGTTATATTTATATATTAAAATATTTATACTTATGGAGTTATTATATTACATATACATTCTTTATTTCAATTTCATGGTGTATACTATAATTTCACTCTTGTATACATTAGACTATCACCATGTGAAGCAATAAAATTTGATTTTTACCAAAGATTTACATGGAGGGTAAAAAGGATAATGTTAATGGATATGTGTTATATAAATTAAATAATTATGATATTAATTACACAATTATAATTCTAAAATTATTCTATTTCATTTTTTTTCATACAATGAAAATTGATAGCATAGTTCTTTTGCTTGTGGACTTTTGCCTCCACGAAGCGATGTTGCTCTTTTTTCATCATTAAATCCCATGTATGATATATATAAGTATATTTTTCTAAATAATATATTTTTTATTATATTATTATAATTATTTAATGATAAAATAATACATACTTTTTTCCTATAATGATCATTGAAAAATGGAAACGTTACTCATGCATATGTATGACCTACCGTTTCCATGATCGTAATGTACATCATTTTTTAAAAATATATATTTAGGTTTAGTATTAAAAGTATGATTTATATATAAATATTATAACTATTTCATTATTTTTATTATTTATATGATTAATAATGATTTATTTGAACAATAATCAACCTGGCATAGTCATTTTTGACCTATAAGTTGAATACTCTAATAAAAATACCAAATTAAAATTAATTAATCCAGTAATAATATATGACATGGTAATAATTGAAATTAAAAGGAATAATAAAATTTAAAAATATTCTTACTAAATTATATAATCCACATATTTTTATTATTCATGAAAAAAAATATCTAATATGACATATCAAACTTAATGTAGGGGACTTTATCACAATCTCCTTTCATTGAGGTATATTTCGATGTTATGAAAATATATTATTTAATTATGTTTATAGAAAGAAAAGTTTAAATTTTATATCCTTTATGAGTCTATTATAATGATATTTAATTATTTTTTAAATATTATTCTTTCATGGGGTTTACAATTAAAATGATTCTAAAGTGGTATGAGTTTCTATTTTTTCCTTTTAATGATTTATTTTCAACAATTTATCTTCCTTTGACATATTTTTATAATTGGTTTATGGATGTTTTTATATGAATATAAAATATTTGTGTATATTTAATTATTATTCTGACATTATTTTTTGTGGTTTTCAAAAGGAATGTTTTTACATGTTTTATAAGGAGAGTTTTGAAAAACAGAAAATTAAAAGTTCTATTATAATGTATACGATGATAGAGAATTTTCCTTTCACTTTATCCATTATTTTATATTAGGATTACATTAAAATCCTTCATGGTTTCATTAATGAAAACCCCTATTTCCCTTGTTTTGGTAAATTTATATTTTGGAGGTGGGGTTTTAAAATAGAAGGGTATTTTGATATCCAAAAGTGCAGTGCAAAAAACATTAAAATAGTTTTTCAAGGGTTTTAAAATGATAAATTACAAGATTAAATTTTTTAGTTATTATATGGTCCTTGTATATATTTTAAAATAGGTACACCCAGATAGTGTTGGGTGATCCCGTTATATCTTATACAATGGTTTCACCCAGATCGTGATCCAATGCATTGATAAATTATAATGTTCTTCACAAAATTATGTTGATAGTTGGTTGTATGGTTATTCTAGTTTATAAGGGTTATGTAAGGGTTCTATGAGATTATTTCCCAAGTGACATAAATTAATTTTATATTCCATTTAATGAGTTTTCATAGAGGTCATATTTTAATGGAAAATGATTCCATTTCATGGAAAATGATTTTTTTTAAGAAAATGGGTTTTATGCGTTTTAATTTTTTTCACCAGACTAATCCCTTAATAGTATTGTTTTCTCATCCAATAGTTTAAAAGTTTTAATTATAGGTATTATTGATGGGTAAAGGAAAGGAGTAAGTCATGTTAGAATTCATGATGATTTTTCCTCAAAATAAATCATGATTTGTTTTAAAAGTTTCATATTATGGAAAAAATGGATAAAAACAGAAGTGTCTAATTTTTTATTTATTGATTTTATGATTTATTAGTTATTAAATAATTATTTATAACTCTAAACATAAAGAGACTCTCAATTGTAATATTTTTAATTCTTGACAAAAAATATCAAGATTATGTAATGTCTAATGTTGTGTCCTTGTATTTGGAATCCAAGGGTTGTTCAAATAACATTAATGTTTAGGATAATCATAATAGCATATACTTGATTTATTTTATTTTATTTTTTATGTTGAAATGGTATATAATTTATATATTACCATGATGATTCATATAAACTATGTATATTTGGAATAGTTTTCTATAAAGGATACATGTAAATTATAGTGGGAAGGAACCGAATGGTAAATATCCATCAAAATCAGATTCTGTATATGGTTGAAATTTGAATAGATTAGTTTCTTCCAATGATGGATCTCTTGATAAATGATAAAAAGTGTAGTTGTATATATTCAGGGGTGCCTCTATATCTATTATAGAGGAATATATCAGTAGTGGATTATTTCATAAGATAATATCCTCTATCGTTCAGTGAATTATTTGAAACCATGGTAGCCAAAGTATTGATTAATTATGAAATCCCAAATGCAATTTTCACTCAAAGGTTCCCTTATCCTGGTTTTCCACATAGACTCAAGCACATATTCCCAAAAAGAAGAGGCTACCGACTAGAATCTAGGACCTAATGTGTGTCCGTGGGGAGGCCATTCCCTCATTAACAGAGTGGATAACATTTGATAAATATATTAACAGGTAAATATAACAGAAGAAACATAAGAATAATATGGCATAACAAATGTAGACACCGAAGACACATGATCGGTAAACCACCATAGTATAAGCATACAAGAATAATAAATAACTAAAACAACTGATAATAATACTCATAATCTTTTGATAATTAATTTCATGTGTTTAAAAAACTCGATAAAGTTATACATAGAAGAAATAAATTCATGATATACAAAAGAATAGAGAGGAATTTGAAAAGTCTACAAGCATCCTAAGATCAAGCTCATTCATCTAATACCATAATCCATCCAAATGGAAGAAATAAATATCAGGTGTCTATGGAAGGACACTTCCCTGCATCAAGAACTTCATACATATAATCTTCCTAGGTAAAAAGGGTGGCCCAATTAGGGTGTGGGAGAAGAATCTATATGCCAACACTAAAGGCGTATATAAAAAAAATTATGTGAAATAAAAAGTGAAACAGTGTGCATGCATGCATGTCTAAAAGTGAATAAGCACAACAATGTAAATATACAATAACTGCTTCATCCTTAATTGGTGATTAAACATGTAACCATTTCATTTATTAATTATGTTCTACTTTATATAGTAAGTCATGTCAGGTATAACTAGCATTGACATCATTTTACTATTATAATAATAAAGGACCCATGGTGTAACAAGGCATCTTATAATGATGATAATAATGAAAGAAAATCCATGTTAATAACCAAGGAATCCGTAACCTCATGGGTAAGGACAACTCAGTAATAGTATATAGCCTGACTAAATTGTTAAGAGTGTAATCTAAGGGGAATCTCTTATGGAATTCCACAATAACATAATTCTAACTAATTATAAGGAATTCATCTATGGTCAAATGGGATAAGTGGTGGATCGGTGCAATAGGTGTATCAATGGTGCCTAATGTCCAAAGACATCACACTGTATCGAAGGATTGTATCCAAGTAAACATATAGTGATATTGGAGGGATCATATGTTGTTATACTAGGCATAAACTAGTAGACAAAGACTAGGTTCGAATGTGGGTATCATCCATGGAATTTGGATCCTTGAACCATAAAGGTTCCCATGAGTGATCAGTGTATTCCATTGGGAATCTAAGGCTATCTTGAGTTTGACAACTCATAAAATATTTAACAGGTCCATAGAAAATAGGCGACATATTCATGATTCATTTAATGAATTATGCCATGTAATAGTTATTCCATTTAATTAGTCATTTGGTCCAAGAAAATTCCTTTCATTTGTATTCCAAGGCATAACCATGGATGAACCCATTTATTAGTTTATAACAGACATAATAAATTTATTTGGTTCACTATTCTACTTTCTATTATACATGGAAATGGGTTTTACAGACATGAAACCAAACCATTTAATTATATCCTTTTAGTCCATGTTATATGTATCAATATACTTTCCACTAATAATTTAAAATATATATTGATTAATTTTAAGAACTTACCTTTTAAGGGTCATGTGAAATATACACATTCTATTTGTTAGAAAATCATAGTCATTATACAGAGGAAGGGATTTCTATTAATAGGTTCTAGACATAGCACACCCGAACGCTCGAAGAGGGAAACACGATAGAACACTAAAGGGATGAGTATGGAAACACCCTATATGTGGAGGTTGATATTGAGGTATTAACCTCCAATGATGTATAAAATATATAAAAAGGGTCTTAAAATATGATTCAAATGACTATAATCAAGGAACATGAATTTAACTAAAAATTCTTGATGAAATCAGTGTGTGAAGAATAACATAAATTTATAAAATAATGGGACATGAGGGATAAGTGATAGACCACCTACCTTAAGCT
>CAUJRU010002439.1:0-28000 GCA_963277665.1 Viscum album | reverse complement strand
CATTACACTCTCTATATCCAGTATAAGCATGTAGTTCATCCTTGATCAGAAGAAAACTGAACGATGGATTAATTACATGAAAATACGGTATATGATACTGCATATAATTAGTGTCGTCGATAGAAGGAAGAACTAAAAATAGATCAAGATGAATCAGGTAATTACAGATTCCCATCCAACGTGATGAATGGGTATAAAATTAGACATTAGATCATAGAACGAGAGAAAACCCTATTAAAGAGTTCTTGAAAGATTAAAAAAGGGATAGGGAGGAGCATGTTTTCTGTCAGAATGATAAACCAAAATATGGGATTAGCATAAAAGTTAATTAAGGTAATTTTAGTAATTTCTCTTAATAAACAGGGCTCACATGGTTTGGACCCAGATTTTCCCATATCGTGTACCATCTGTAATCCTCCCACTACTTAAGGAGGGGTTCTTTGATGACCCAAAAATTCATTAATGAAATTTTCTCTAGGTCTATTTAAATGTCTTCTAATGGTTATGTAAAATTTATGCACTTATTTGGTTTTAGGTTTTGGATTTTATAATACCATGAAGAATTGTGACCATTGCTAATATAGACGCTGAACAGTAATCACATGATTTCTATAAATATATGGATTTAACAAATACAATTTACTCAGAAAAAGGATGCGATGGACTAATCTAGTACACAATCCCCATACGAAGCCCATTTATTAGAGCTCAGAAAAAAGGAGGCCTCATTGGGATTCACTCTTGACCAAGCCCAAGTCGAGCTAGAATAGGTTAAGCTCGAGCAGAACCACCTATGAGAGAAGTGGAAGTTGATAATGATTACCACTCGAGCAATGTTATCTGATCCATCCCAAGAGTCTGCCACCATCACACACCATACCCTAAGGTCTTATGTGGGTGTTTTAAGGGGTTATGTAACAAGAACCTAGTACTACTATTATGTACATTGTTCTTGTATATATAATATACAATCTTTTTATTATTTTTACTTTGTAAATAGTTTTTAAAGCACAAATATTATTTTTAGATAATATTCAACTAAGAGATATATTTTGATGAATTAATGAATTTTTGAATTAAAAAATATTTTAATAAAATATTATTGTTATTATTATTAAATTAATTTTTATTAAATATAAATTATAGTATAAATTTATGAATGCAATAATAATTTTAATTAAGGATTAAAAGCTATTTTTGTCAAAACCCATGATTTTTGATAAATTTTGGTTTTTATTTTAAAAGTAAAAATTCAAATTTTTAGAAAATTATTTGTATAAAATGAATATTATTTTTTTAATGAGAATGTTGAAATTATCCAACAGTGAATTTTTCATAATTTTCTGAGAAATTCAAATTTTTGGGTAGGAATTAAACACAGTTTAAATATATAATGTGTTTTATGACATCACAATGACCCAATAGTGATGTAATAGAATACTATAAACATTATTTTCTTCCAATATATGTTTTAAAAATAAAATAATGTGATTTTAAGTTTTTTTGATTTATTTTACAAAGCTTTAGTGGACCCTTTAAGACTTACAAAACATTTTTTCTTTTTAAATTGTTTTCCTTGAGGGTGTGACTCACCTCCACATTAGCAACCCTATTATTTTAAGATGTTCGGCCATTTTCCTTATAAAATATTATTTTCAACTCCGCTTTGGGAAAATCCATGGGAAAAGACCATGGTCTGGTTTGTGGTTTGGAATAGTTTAATGTGTGGTGTCCAAAACCTAAATAATAAAGTATTCCGTATCCTTTCCTATATAAACCCACCAAAGATCCTACTTACTCTTCACTAAAAACCTATGGATTTCATAGAACCCCTTCCCTCCAATCTCTATAATCCTCCCAAGGTGCCCCAATATCTCAAGAAGCCAATCTGAAGCCTCTCCCACGCTTTTGGGATCACACTTCCAAGTAAGGGATTATCACTTTCCTTATTTATGGTCATGTTTCCTTATATTGATGTGCCCTTTTTATTTTTAATTATAAATTATAGAATATGATTTCACACCTCCCACATAATGCCCTCTTCAGGTTTTAATAATAAGATATCCCCTTTCTCTCTTATTAATTCCTTCCATGTATACTCGTTTCGATGCTGGAATTCCCTATGTAATTTCTCTCTCATCATTTACATTCATGTAATTATTTTGTATCATAAATATAAATTCCATTACAATTATTGGCAAGTGTATCTATATGAACCCTTACTTTCCATTTCATGTAAATATAATGAGACACCACTTTATCACTCATCAACCATTTTTATGAGTTCTTATGTCATGCCGTTATGCTGCCAAAATTGCACCGCGATTTTCCAAGACAAAGTCAATGTGTAGTGAATAACATGCCCACTTCTCTATCAAGGGCATTCACCTTTATGCACATTTAATTATTGTTTAAAGAGTTTAATTTATGAATTCCACACTCCTTTATCATGGAATATATGATGATGCTTAATGTATCTATGTTTTGTTATCCATGTGGGACACTTATGCATGAAATGAAATGTTTAAGAAGGGTGCGCTCTGATAGAGCTCCAATGCATTGGGTAAAGTATAGTATCATGATATGTCATGTGCAATGAATTTTGACTCATGATAATTCAATTCTAATGAGGGTTTACTCATGCTTCAAGTGAAATGAGGGTTTACACATGCTCATTGTGCAATGAGCCTTGGCTCATTCTAATTCCATGTTAATTGTTGTTTCCACATTCCCATGTTATGATTTTCATGCTTTATCATGCCTTTATGTTCATGTTTTTCTTGTGCTCCATTTATAGGCCTATTGACTAACATTTATTGTATTCCTCATTTTATTCCATGTTTATTGCCTTACTGGGATTTATATCTCACCCTTTTCTTATTCATGTCCTTAGGTTATCCCATGTAATGCTAAGTACGAGAGAATTTAGAGGTCATGTAAAGGAAGTTTTAAATAAAGATGTTGTGTTACATGTTTTAAGTTGTTATGTAAAGATCCTAAGCCCCAAATTCACTAGACCTTTTGATCCTCCATGTTATATCAAGTGAAGAGTTTATGTAATAAATCATGTTTAAGTATGTAATAAAGAGCAGAGTTGTTAAAGTTGGTATCAGAGGATAGGTTTAGTTATTTCTGGGATTAGGATTATAAAACCTTAGTGACTCCTTAGTGATGAGACTATATAAAATAAAAACATACCTAAATTTTGTGATTATTGAGTAAGTGGTTTATCAAGAAAATACATCCATGTTTGGATAGGCGCAGGTAGAGGTGGCTCTGGCACAGATGAACCAAGGAGTAAAAACTCTGACGAGGAGTTTTAGGCTTGACCCAGGGTATCCTGGTATACGACAACAGACCTTGTTGCACTCTTTGTTATGACACTCCCGGGGGATATGCTTTGGTAAATTAACAAGCATAGTATGAACCATTATTCAGGAATTTAAAAAAATGCCTCTAAGAATAAATGTTAGAAAGTTGAGCTTGGATAAAATATGTTGAATCTTATATACTCATTAGTTAATGAAATACAAGTAATTTATAAGTCATCCATTTTTTACTTTAGATTACCCTTTATGTGTTACCCCTATCTTTCCTTTTATTCTAGCCAATGGCTGGTAAAAAGAGGACTTGGGGTAACAAATTACGAAAAAATAAAAGTGATGACTGTGCTAATAAGATTCCCAATCCGATGGGAGTGGGAATCGTGAACATTGTAATGATTCTCCCTTAGTTAACTCAATATTTGAATAGAAACATGGTTCAAGAGGACCGTTCAAACCCCCTAAGAAAGAACAATTTGCTATCGATAGATTCATAAGACAAAGGACTCCTAATTTTAATGGCTCATCTGATCCCTCAATCGCCGAAAAATGGATCGAATCCATTGAAAATATCTTCTCCATCCTTCAATGTTCTGAACAAGATAATTTTCTCCTAGATGCTTATCATATGGAGGGTGAAGCTGATCAATGGTGGACATTGGTAAAAAATATGAATCCGGAGGAGGATATCGAGATGTTGTAATGGAAGGATTTCTGGAAGATATTTTTTGATAAATACTTTCCATGCACCCTTTGACTTAAGATACAAAGGGACTTCCTTCATCCCAAGAAAAAAGATGAAGAATTTGTCAGAGGGTACGAGGAAATATTCAAAAGACTTGCATGATACGCCTCCAACATTGTCATTACCCCCAAATGCAAGGTTTACCGCTTCTTTGGTGGGCTTAAACCTAGCCTACGAAAAGCCCTGACGATCCATGACTTTGAAAGCTATGAGAAAATTGTCTGATGTGCCCTCAACATTGAAATAAAGATTGGAAAATCTTAGGGGTATCATTGGGATATAAAGGATAAGGTGGAATTCAATTATGGCAGTAAGATGTATAAACCCAATGGTGCTAAGAAAATCCAGCACCCCACATTCCGAAGGCTTGGAAATAAGCACCCCAAACATTTCCTGAAGAGGATGAGGAAATTCTTTTGGTATGGAAGAAAAGGGAACCTAGCTGTTAACTACCGACAAGAAAAACCCACGGCTACGACAGAGGAGATAAATTCTCTATTCGAACCTCAACACGATGTTCATTAATTCAACTCCAAATAACTAGGGTATCTTTCAAATCTATTCCCTAAGCCAAGTGTTTTCGGAGGCAACCACCAACCTCCAAGGCAACAAGGGTGAGATTTTTCCATCACTACCGCTGAAGTGAACCCCGACAATGTTGTGGTGAGAGGTATGATGGTTATTTATTCAATAATAGAGAAAAAAAATTTGATTTAGGTTCTATACATTCTTTTATATCCCAAAAGTTTAGTAGAATAATCCCAACACCACCGCAAATCATGTAAGTAAAGATGTTGGTGATTATGAAAAATGGGGCAATCAATTCATCCCATGAATATAACTCCACCCCTATCATAATTGGTGAATTTAACTTCATAGTGAACCTCATCATACTCCCTCTGGTGGAATTTGATGTAATTAATGGCATGGATCATATTTCTCTATATAGAGCCAACATAAATTACCATGTGAGGGAAATCAATCTCCATATGAATAATTGACCCCCCCAATTCTATACAAGTTCAAGGAGGAAGTTGAATCTTCTTTAGCACCATCATATCAAGAATGAATATTAATTCCCTATGAGCACATGTATCTAGATTAGATGATTGAGTCAAAGTAAGAAACCATCCTTGAATACATTCTTATTGTGAGGTAATTCCATGAAGTGATTGATGAGGAATTTACTAGTCTTCCTCCTGGAAGAGATGTTTAATTCCCAATTGATCTTATACCTGGGGAAATTAAAATATCCAAGACTTCATATATAATGGATTTTGTGGAGATTTAGGAGTTGGATAATATACTACATGAGAATCTGGATAAAGGGTTTATACGCCCAAGTGCTTCACTATGGGGTGCACCAATCATCTTTGTCAAGAAGAAGGACGGGTCAATGAGCCTTTTCATTGATTACCGTGAGATTAACAAAATCACAATAAAGAACAAGTATCCTCTCCCAAGAATTGATGACTTGTTAGATCATTTTCAAGGAGAACAATAATTTTCCAAGGTAGATTTGCGGTCATGATATTATCAAGTAAGGGTGAAGAAGGAAGATATCCCCAAGATTGCTTTTCTTATAAGATACAGGCACTATGAATTCAAATTAATGCCTTTAGAACTCACTAATCCTCAAAAAATCTTCATAGACTTGATGAATAGAGTCTTTAGATATTATCTCAACAACTTTGAGGTAGTCTTTATAGATTATATTCTAATATGCTCCAAAACCATGGATGATCATGAGAAGCATCTAAGAACTATACAAGAGACCTTCCCAAAGGATAATCTCTATGAAAAGTACATCAAGTGTGAGTTTTGGTTGAAGGAGGTCTCATTTGTGGGCCATATCATGACAAGTAATGAGATATATATGGATCCCTCTAAGACAACTGTAATAGATGGATGTCTAAGGCCCACATCGGTAATGGATATCCATAGATTTTTGGGGTTAGCTAGATATCATCGATGATTTGGGGAAAATTTCTCATGATTATCCGACCCTCTTACCAAGAAAACTCAGAAGGGAGTAAAGTTTTCTCGGATTGAAGAATGCGAAGAGAGATTAAAAAAGTTGAAAAGGAGGCTTATTAAAGTGCCCATGATCACATTACCCATGAGTGGAGAACCTTTTTTGGTATTTAGAGATTCTTCGAAGAAGGGACTAGGATGTGTGTTGATTCAGAAAGATAAAGTGATAGCATACGCCTCAAGGCAGCTGAAAATCCATGAGAAAAACTATCCCATGCATGATATGGAGTTAGCGGTTGTGATAATTGCATTGAAAATTTTGGGGAATTATCTCTATGGGGAGAAGTATGAGATTTATACTGATCACAAGAGCCTTAAATATATATTCACATAGAAATAGATTAATATGCACCAACAAATATGGATAGAACTAATCAAGGATTATGATTACTCAATCCATTACCACCCTGGGAAAGCAAACAAGGTGGAGGATGCTCTAAGTATAAAGGACCTGACGATTCTATTATTGATGAGAATTAAAAAGGATCCAATCTTCATAGATTTGATGAAGATGGACATGGGAATAATAAATAAGGGAGCATTGTCAGTCATTTCACAAATTATTGCTCAACCGTATCTTTTGGGAAGGTTAAAGGATGCTGAAAAGGTTGATGTAGAAATTTAGAAGAAAGTGAAATCTATCAGAAAAAAGAAATCCTCAGAGTTCAATTTTAATGAAGAAGTAATTGTGAGATTTGGGAAAATAATTTGTGTCTGAAGCTGAAGAATGATATTTTGGATGATGCACATAAATCAAATTTCTCCATTCACCCATAAAACACAAAGATGTATCCAGATATGAAGAACATTTTTGGTGGGATAATATGAAGAATGAGATCATTGAGTATACATAAAAGTGACTAGTGTGTCAAAAAGTGATAACAGAGAGGTAGAAGTCTAAGGGGATGATGTAACAATTTCCCATACCAGCATAGAAAGGGGATAACATTACCATTGACTTTTTCACCAGACTTCCAAATACATCCAAAGGCAACAATGCAATCTAGGTTGTTGTGGATTTTCTAACAGAGTCTGAACACTTCATTGCAATTTAGGAGGATTTCTCAATGGATCAACTAGCACAGATATACATCAGGGAAGTGGCAAGGCTGCATGAATTACCACTATCTATTGTATCCGATCGAGATCCAAGATTCACCTCTATGTTTTGGAAGATTCTTCCACATTATTTAGATACTGAACTGAACTTCAGTACGAACTATCATCCTCAAACTGATGGCCAATTTGAGCAAACAATTCAGAAACCTGATGATTTGTTAAGATCATGTTCAATGGACATTAAAGGAAATTTGGATCAACATCTTCCTCTGGTTGAATTCCTTTATAATAATAATTTTAACTCAATCTTATGAACGACACCTTATGAAGCCCTATATGGGAAGAGGATCCATAAACTGGAATACTGGGATGAAGTTGATGAGAATAATCTACTTGGACCATAAATGGTCAAAGAAATAGTGGAGAAGGTGAAAACCATTCACTAGCATATCAAGGCAGCCCAAAGTCGATAGAAGAGTTATGCAGATAACCGTCAACGAGAACTTGTAGTCAAAGTTGGAGACAAGGTTTTTCTATGCATATCTACAAGGAATAAGGTCATGAGTTTTGAAAAGAAATGGATGTTAAGTCCTCTATACATCGTCCACTTCGAGATTCTTGATCGTGTCAGGGTTGTGGCCTATCGACTTGCACTTCCACCTACTATGTCTAAAGTACATGATAAATTTCATTTATCCCTTTTAAGTAAGTACATAACTGGACCTTCACATGTACTCACTTCAGAGGTAGTACAATTAGAGGATGATCTTTCTTATGAGGAGAAAGTAGTGAAGATCATAGATCATAGAGAAAAAATTCTACGATATAAGACAATACACAACGTCAAGGTATTGTGGTGGAACCAGAAGTTTGAAGAAGCGACGTGGGAATTGGAGGAAGTGATGAAGGATAGTTACCCACATCTTTTTTATTGTGGGAAAAGTAAATTTCGCGGGTGAAACATCTTAAGGGGGGAGATTGTAACGACCTAAAAATTCACTAATGAAAATTCCTCTAGGTCTCTTTAAATGTCTTCTTATGGTTATGTAAAACATATGCACTTATTTGGTTTTATGTTTTGGGTTTTAAAATACCATGAATAATTGTGACTGTTTCTGATATATTCATTAAACAGAGATCACATTATTAGTATAAATATAGGGATTTAACAAATCCAATTTACTCAGACAAAAGAAGCGGTGACCTCATCTGGCAGACTTTCCCCATACGAAACACATTTTTCCGAGCGTGGAAAGGAGGTGGAGCCATTGGGCTTCAATCTTGTCAAATCCCAAGCATAGCTTGAATACGTTAACTCCAGCGAAACCGCCTACAAGAGAAGTGGAAGTTGATAGAGATTACCACTCGAGAAATGTTATCTGAGCCACCCCAAGAGTCTGCCGCCATTGCGCACAATAACCTATGGTATTATACAGGTGTTTTAAGGGGTTATGTAATAATAATCTAGTACTATGATTATACACATTATTCTTGTATAAATAATATACATTTGTATTATTATTAGATTGTAAATAGTTTTTAAAGAACAAAAAGTATTTTTAGTTAATATTCAACTACGAAATCCATTTTGATGAATTAATGGATTTTTGAATTAAATAATATTTTAATAAAATATTAATATTATTAATAAATTAATTTTCATTAAATATAAATGATCATATATTTTTATGAATGCGATTGTAATTTTTATTATGGTTTGAAAGCTGTTTTTGTCAAAACCAATGATTTTTCAATAAATAATGGTTTCTATTTTAAAATTAAAAACTCACATATTTATAAAATTATTTAGATAAAATTAATATTATTTTTGGAATTAGTACGTCGAAATTATCCAACGGTGAAATTTTCATAATTTTATGAGACAATCAAATTTGTGTGTAAAAATTAAATACCGTTTAAATATATAATGTGTTTTATGAATTCATAATGAACCAATAGTGATGTAAAAAATACAATAAAAATTATGTTCATCCAATATATGTTTTAAAATTAAAATAATGTGATTCTAGGTTTTATATATTTATTTTACAAAGCATTAGTGGACTCTTCAAGACTTACCTAACATTTTAGGTTTTTTAATTGTTTTCCTTGAGAGTGTGACTCATATCCACATAAGAAACCCTATTATTTTCAGATGTTCATCCATTTTTCTTATAAAATATTTTTTTCCACTCCACTTTGGAAAAATCCATGGGAAAAATCCATGTTCTGGTTTGTGGTTTTGATTAGTTTAATGTGTGGTGTCCCAAACCTAAATAATAAAGTATTTCATCTCATTTCTTATATAAACCCACCAAAGCTCCCACTTTATCTTCACTAAAATCCTTTGGAGTTTGTCCAAATACTTCCCTCATCGATCTAAAATCCTCCCAAGGTTCCCCAAGCTCCCATTAATCCTCTCTCATTCATCTCCCAATCTTTTGGGATCACACTTCCAACTAAGGGATTCTCACTTTTCTTATTTATGTCCATGTTTCCTTATATTCTTATGCCCCTTTATTTTCAATTATAAATTTTGGGGTATAATTTTTCACATCCCCCATACTTCTGTATTCATGTTTTAATAATGA
Source organism: Viscum album (assembly GCA_963277665.1). Classification (NCBI taxonomy): domain Eukaryota; kingdom Viridiplantae; phylum Streptophyta; class Magnoliopsida; order Santalales; family Viscaceae; genus Viscum; species Viscum album. The sequence continues at coordinate 18,248 of CAUJRU010002439.1, read as the reverse complement.
GAGATCCCATTTCTCTATCATTAATGCCTTCCATGTATACCCATTACTATACCAAAATTCCTTAAAGAGTTTCTCTCTCCTCATTTACATTGAAGTAATTATTTTGTATCATGAATCTAAATTCTATTACAAATTTTGGTACATGTATCTATATGAACCCCTTACAGTCCATTTCATGTAGATATTATGAGACACCCCTTTATCTCTTGTCAACCATTTTTATGTGTTCTTATGTCATGCCGTTACGCTGCCAAAATTGCACGGTGATTTTCCAATCCAAAGTCTTTGTGTAGTGAATACCATTCCCACTTATCTATCAAGGGTTTTCACCTTTATACACATTTAATTTTTGATTAAAGAGGTTCATGTATGAATTACACAATAATTTATAGTGGAATAAATGATACGTTTAATGAATCAATGTTTTATGATCCATGTGGAACACTTATGCATGAAATGAAATGTTTAAGAAGGGTGCGCCCTGATAGCGCTCAATGTATTGGGTAATATGACAAAACTGCTCTTTATTACACACTAAAACATGATTTATTACATAATATTCACTTGATATCACATATAATATAGATATTTCTAGTGTCTTTGAGGCTTATTATACTTACATAACAACTTAAAACATGAAATACAACATCTTTATTGAAAACTTTTTTTACATTACCACTACATTCTCTCGTACTTAGAATTGCATGGGATAAATGAAGGACATGCATAAGAAAGTGGTGAGATATAAATCCTAGTAAGATATTAAACAAGTAATAACATTAATATTAGAATACATGTTAGGAAATAGGCATATCAATGGAGAAAAAGTGAAATATGAACATAAATGCATGATAAAGCATGATAATCATAACATGGAAATGTGGAAACAACACTTAAACATGGAATTAGCATGATCTAAGGATAACTGTTTATAGATAATGAGTAAACTCTCATTTCACATGAATTAGAATGAGTAAACACCCATTTCCCATCAAATATCATGATTCAATACTTTAGCCAATTCCTTAGAGCGCTATCAGGGCACACCCTTCTTAAACATTTCATTTCATGCATAAGTGTGTCACATGGATCATATAACATGGAATAAATCAACATCATAAGATATTAAATGATTAAAAAATGTGGAATAAATACATGAAATTACCATTCAATATTTATATGTTTATAAAGGTGAATACCATTGATAGCGACATGGGTATGGTATTCACTACATAATGATCTTGGCTTGGAAAAAACGCGGTGCAATCTCGGCAGCATAACAACGTGACATAAGGATTCATGAAAATGGTTGATGAGAGAGAAATGGGTGTATCATCATATCTACATGAAATTTAAAGTAAGGGGGTCATATAGATACATTTCCCAACAAATATAATGGATTTTATATGTATAATACAAAATAATTACATGGATGTAAAAGAGGAGAGAGGAATCCCTCACAGAATTTCGTCCTGGTAACAGGTTTACATGGGAGGAATTAATGAGAGATAAAGGGGTCTTCCATAATCCAAAAATAAATAGGGAAGTATGGGGGAGGTTCTAAACAATACCCCCAACATTTTTAATTGAAAACAAAAGTGTATAAAAACTTATAGAAAATTGGACAAAAATGAGAAAGGAAGAAATCCAATACTTGGAAGTGTGAACCCAACGGCATGGGAGAGGCTTGAGAGAGGCTTCTTGGGAGCTTTCCGAACCATGGAAGGATTATAGAGAGTGAATTTCAGAGGTTGGAGGAACTCCAATGGATTTTAGTGAAGAGGAAGTGGGATCTTGGGTGGGTTTATATAGGCCAGGAGAGGGAATTATTTATATTTAGGTTTGGGTCACCACACATTAAACTAATAAATATCTCAAACAAGACCATGGTTTTTGCCTCTAGTTTTTTCCAAAGGGGAGTGGAAAATAATATTTTATTAGGACAATGTCCTAACTTCTTAAAATAATAGAGTGGAATATGTGGAGTTAAGTCACACTCTCCAGGAAATTCATTTAAAAAGTGAAAATGTTTTATAACTCTTGGAGAGTCCACAAACATTTTGTAAAATATATAAAACAAACATAAAATCACATTTTTTAATCTAAAAACATATATTGGGCGAACATATCATCTATAGAATTTTATTACATCACTATTGGGTCATTGTTACGTCATAAAACACATTATATATTTAAACGGTATTTATTTTTTACCCAAAAATTTGACTGTCTTAGAAAATTATGAAAAATTAACCATTGGAATATTTTAACGCCCTGATTCCAAAAATAATATTCATTTTATCAAAATAATTTTCTAAATATGTGTATTTTTAATTTTAAAATAAAAACCAACATTTATAAAAAAACCATGGGTTTTGAAAAAAACAGCTTCCAAACCTTAACAAAAATTACAATTGCATTCATAAAATAATGAGATCATTTATTTTTAATAAAAATTAATTTAATAAGAATAATATTTTATTAAAATATTATTTATATAAAGAATATTCTAATTCATCAAAATAGATTTCTTAGTTGAATATTAACTGAAAATACTATTTACGCTTTAAAAACTATTTACAATGTAACAATAATAAAATGAATGTATTTTTACTATTATATACAAAAATAATGAACATAATAGTAGTGTTAAGGTCTTGTTATGTAACAACTTACAACACATGTGTAAGACTGAAGGGTAAGGTGTGCGACGGTGACAGACTCTTGAGATGGGTCAGATAAAATTTCTTTGGTGGTAATATCTATCAACTTCCACTTCTCTCATAGGTTGTTATGTTCATGCTTAACATGTTTAATATTGTCTTGGGACTGGTCAAGAGTGAAGCCAAATCATTCCACCTCCTTTACAAGCTCCAACAAATGGGCTTCATATGGGGCGAGTCTGCTGGATGAGGCCAACACTTCCTTTGTCTGAGTAAATTGGATTTGTTAATGCCATATATTTATACTAATCATGTGATCGATGTTCAATGAATATATTATCAATGGTCACAATTCATAACAGTATTTTGAAATCGTGAAACATAAAAAAAAGAAGTGCATATGTTATATAACCATTTTACATAATAAGACATTTAATTAGATCAAGAGGAATTTTCATTAATGAAAGTTTGGGTCGTTACAATCTTACCCCCTTAAGAAATTTTATCCTCAAAATTTCATTTTTCAACACTAAAAAATATGAGGGTAGCTCTTCTACATCACTTTTCTTATTTCCACATCGCTTCTTCAAACTTGTGGTTTCGCCACAACACCTTCACGAGAGGCATTGTCTTATTTCATAAGACTTTTTCCCCACGATCTAAGATCTTCATTGGTTTCTCCTCATAAGAAAGATCATCCTCTAATTTTACTACCTTTTAAGAGAGTAAATGTGAAGGGTCTGGTATGTACTTCCTTAAGAAGGATACAAGAAAGACATCATGTACTTTGTCCATGGTAGGTCAGAGTGCTAGTCGATAAGCCACAACCTCGACACGATCAATAATATCAAAGGGGCCGATGTACCTAGGACTTAAAATCCCTTTATTTTTAAACCTCATGATCTTCTTCCATAGAGATATTCCTAGGAATACCATGTATCATGCTTTAAACTCAAGGTATCATTGTCGGTTATCAGTATAACTCTTCTATCGACTCTAAGCTGCCTTGATTTGCTGCTGAATGTTTTTCACCTTTTACACCATTTCTTCGACCATTTATGGCCCTAGAAGCTTATTCTCACTGTAACGCCCCGACCCCTGTTACCCAGAGTCGGTGCATTATTACATAACATTGGAATGATCAAAATAAAGATCAAATATCGAAAGACCGATTGGTTTAGTAGCCTTGGAAACACTGGATATATTCATAAGTCTTACATTACATCATAAAAATGAAAACTACAACAACAACTTTTATTCATAGTCCACACTCTTATCCCCTCATACTATCCCTGCAGGTCATTCATAAATTACTTCTTCACATCCTAGGAAAAATAAAACATAGAGAAGGGGTGAGATCAAATTCCCAGAAAGGATAACAATATAGCGGATACTTTCACAAATAAGAATAATCATTTAAGGCAATGTATTACTAAAATAAAAGCCTTTTAAACTTGAGATTCAACATAGTATGGAAAAAATAAAATTTAAATAATTCCATTTACTTATTAACATGGATATTCTACTAATCGAATAATCACATGAAATAACAATAACCACTTTCATAATGATGGAATGCATAATGCCAGACTATCATAACCACATAGCCAAGGCCTCGTGCCAAGAATACAAATAAGATTTTGCCAAGGCCTTGTGCGAAGACACTAGTTTGTCTCATGAGACCTACTGATGCATCGAGGAGCTATAACGGGCTCCACCCATCACATATTAAGTCCAATTCATTCTCATATGAAAAGGTTTAAACATAACATAAACATTCGTTTTACAACTAGCATATGAAATGTCAATACTTTCACCATAAACCATGAAGGGTATAGAAATAAAATATACATAGTCAAACATATCACAAAACCTCCAATACAATATGGAAGTTTTGTTTCATAATAAATCAGCTTCAAATAAGCTTAAAATCCATCAAAGGATGTTGACATAGATGAAATCAAAACTCTTTTTAGAGAAATATCTATTTTTATTTTGAAATCATTTAAGAGTCATATAAAATAAAAAATTTTCATTGAACATATTCTTATAATCTTTTAAGTGAAGCTTCAACGATTTTATAACGGCGGAAAATAGCCGCACCCACCGTATAAGTTAAAAAAACATTCTTACCTTAATTCTGTCGAAAAGGTTAAAAAGCACCGTGTTTGGAAAACGACAGAAATATTCCTTTATAAACCTCTTATAAAAATTCAAACAAGGGTATAAATTAATTTAACCCATATTCTAGTAAATAGTAAAAATGTTTTGAGATACATTTTTAAGAAACATGGATGTGGATGATAAAGAAGTCCCAGTAGATTATTACGTATAAACAACTTCAGATAATGAAGAGATTGAGAAATAAACCCTTACCATGTACTTTTCATTGGTTGGGGGTAGTTTAACCTCATTTATAATGGTGAAATAATTGTTATTAAATTATAAAATAATCACATACATTAATATTATATCATATATGATCTTTTAACATTGATTTGTTAATAATATCTTAGTATTATTGTTGTTTCGGGTGTTAACTTACTCGTTTTCTTTTATATGTTTTGTTACGTAAGTAATGTTTTTCATGGATAGGTTGTATCTTAATCATATACAGAATGATATAAAGTCCTTAGATACTATTATTAATCATCAAATTAGAATTAGACTTGAATGGATACGACAGAGAATGAATCTCATCGCGTTCGTGGAGACGGTAGTCCGTACGTACGCACGAGCGACAATATCATTCTTTTGATATTAAAATAATATATAATTGGATGGTAGATCATATATAAAGAATCAATATCATGTTATATTTATTATTTACATGAATTACACATCATTATTATACCCATCCAAATAATAATTTATGGAATAACAATTACACCACGATGTGGAGATGGTAAGCCGTACGTACGCACGTATGGTGACATGTTATTCAAAGGATGAATAGAATACTGAAATATGGTTGTAAATTTTTTATAATAACATAAAATTATATATAATATACTGGATTTATTATTTTATGATGGTAATAACAAATAAAGAAGAAGTGGAATAAGAAAGGAACTTGAAAAAGGGTGGTGAAATCATTACCTCTTCTTTGGGTTCTTCCTTTTGATTTGATCAAAAGGGCTTCTTAGGTTGGATTTATGACTAAAGGAAGGCCTCTAGGATGAAGTGAGGGAAGTTGAGAGAGTATTTGGGTAGAGTTTGGCCGAAACAAAAGGCTTTGAAGGTGTGAGTTAATGAGAAGGGGGAGTTCCCTTTTATAAGAGGGGTGAGGGGCACCTTTGGAAAAGCTAGAAATACTATTTTATAATAAATTCATATTTGGTTTCTAATGGCTTAAAAGTGTATTATTTAATGGTTAAGGTGGGTACGGGTCAAAAACCACTCAACCAATAGAATTTAGACAGGTTTGTGTCATTATATTAACCTTATATTTTAGTTTTAACTCTTAGTTAATTGGTTTGACACTTACCATGTCACTTTGTATTTTTATATTATATAGTTAATAAACATACTATATATATCCAAGAGACCCCCAATTGTTCCATTAATGATAAAACTCTCATGATATAATTATCTTGGACGAACCTTAGATTTTTAGGAATTTAATATCAATTAATAATATAATATTTGTTTTAAAAACTCTTTTATGTCAATTTTGACACTATTCAATAATTGATTTTTGTAAAACTCATAACAGAATTTTTACTTCGAACAAAGTTAATTAAGTCAATCCTAACATGTAATATTAACCTATAAAAGTAGTGTAATTCATAAAAAGTCTCAAATTATATTTATTTGGGTATTTATAATATCAATTATTTTAATTTTTCACAATTATGGTAATTACTGCATCATCATTGTGTCATAAATAAATTAAATTATTTACTGTCTAAAAATTATAAATAAAATATCATTATGTAGGAAATCGTTTTATCTTTCTAATTAATATTTACAATTGAATATATATTATGTATAACCCTATATTAAAAATGTTTTAGTAAATAAACATTGATTTTAACTCTTTTAACTCTTCTTTGAATTAAATAATAATAAATGACCTAATCTAATCCAAGTGGACCTAAATGATAATATTTTATTCCTAAGGTTGTTTTTGGTCGAGATAAACTTGTCCAATAGAATTAGGACATGCGTTAGGGTAATATTAATATCATTTTTACCCTTAATTACCCTATTTACTTTTAACCGTGGTAAATAAAAGTAAAAAGTTACTATTCACCAAAAATTATTTTCATCTCATTGAACCACATTTTACTACTTGATATTAATTGTGTCTCTTGGATTTTCAAAATTCCATTCACAGAAGTGGTAAAATTAAGTTTTATGACAAATTCAGTTTTTTAACTACAACTTAGTGGTTTCACTATTCATCAAAAATTGACGTTTTTCCGAACAATGCCAAAATTTCACCCTAAGGTATAATTGATATTCCGAATTCAAAAATGATGTCTATTTTACAAAATTCCAAACATATAAGTTGCATTAATTAATTTTATAATTAATTCCCGCTGTTACAACAAATAGCGTGTTTTTAAGAAACAATATATATCAAAAGATTGACAATTGTTTATATCCAATTTCAAAGTGAAATTAATTCTAACGAACAACATTGGATAAAATGGTAAAAATATATTCTAATTATATTTTAAAACCACTAAATAATATAATTTATCATTATAATTTTTTTGATTAAAAAAGTTGTTTTTAAGTATTTTTCACTATTCATAAAAATTGTAAGTTCTCAGAAAAATACCAGAAATTCAAATTAGGATAATTTTGATATTCTGAATCCAAAAATGAAGTCCATTTTGAAATATAAAATATATATAATTTCAAAAAGTAGGTATTACTATTCAAAACGACTAGTTTGATTGGTTGTGGTGTGTTAGAACTCGATGTTGCGTACAACACATGCTATCACATTATTCAAAGAGAAGCGTACCGTAGAAGCTTGGATTTTTTACATTCTCCTCTCCTTAAAATAATTTCTTCCTTGAAATTTATAGAATACTACCGCATTAAAAGACTTGGGTGGCTCTTCATCATAAGTTCCTCGGGTCCCCATGTTTCCTCTTCCATCTTTTGGTTTCTCCACAAAACTTTTACCAGACCCGTCGTCCGGTTTCTCAGTACTTGTTCTCTCGTATCAAGAATCCCGACGGGCTCTTCGCAATAAGACAGATCGGGTTCCAGTTCTAATTCCTCATAGGTGAGTAGATGCATTGGGTCAGGCATGTATTTCCTCAATAGAGATACGTGGAACACATCGTGAACTTTGGAGAGACTTGGCGGCATTGCCAATCGGTAAGCTACATCCCCAATTCGTTCTAGAACTTCGAAAGGTCCGATGTACCTGGGACTCAATTTACCTTTCTTACCAAAATGTATGACTCCCTTCCATGGAGATACCTTCAGGAAAACATGATCACCAACTTGAAATTTCAAATCCTTCCTTCGATTATCGGCATAACTCTTCTACCTACTTTGAGCTGCTTTGATGTGATTTTGGATTACCTTCACCTTTTCCATCATTTCCTCCAGCAGTTCTGGACCTACATGTTTCCTTTCACCAACGTCATCCAAACGGGTTGGTGTGCGACATCTCTTTCTGTATAATGCTTCATATGGTGCCATCTGAATACTCGAATGTAAGCTATTGTTATAGGAAAATTCTACCAGAGGTAAAAATTGATCCCACATACCCTGAAAGTCAAGTGAGCAGGATCTCAACATGTCTTCTATGGTTTGAATAGTTCATTATGACTGTCCATCTATTTGAGGGTGGTAGGCAGTGCTTAAATGAAGTTCAGTATCCAGGGATTTCTGAAGAGTTTTCCAGAATCTTGAAGTAAAATGGGGATCTTGATCAGAAACAATCGATAGGGGTACTCCATGAAGTCTCACAACTTCATCAATATATAGTCTTGCTAGACGTTCTAGTGGTAGATCTTCTCTTATAGCAAGAAAATGTGCTGACTTGGTAAGATGATCAACAATAACCCATATTTCATCGTTTATTTTAGGAGTCTTTGGTAGTCCCATGAAAAAGTCCATTGTGATATTATCCCATTTACACTCAGGTATAGGAAGAGGTTGCAATACTCCACCAGGCTGTTGCCTTCCAGCTTTCACTTGTTGACAAACCATACATCTTGACACAAAATTGGCAATCTCCCTCTTCATGTTGTCCCACAAAAAATGTTCCTTCAAATCTCTATACATTTTGGTGCTCCCAGGGTGTATAGAGAAATTGGAACTATGATCAACATCTAGCAATTCTCTTTTTAGGTCAGGTATATCGGGAACACAAAGTCTCTTCCCTAATTTCAAAATTCCTTCTTCATACACAAAGTCTCTCAATCTCCCATCATTCATAGCTTTAATCTTCTTTTGAAATTATTCATCATCGGTCTGAGAACTCTTAATACTTTCTAGTAAATATGGTTTGGCAACCATTTGAAAAAGCATTTATGTTTCAACTTCCCTGGTTATTCCCATGTCCATCTTCACTAGATCCAAGAAAATTGGATCCCTTTCAATTCTCATATTGTTCAAAACTCCATGATATTTTCTGATCAAAGCATCTGCCACCTTGTTTGCTTTCCCCGGGTGGTAGTGTATCGTACAATCATAATACTTGAGTAATTCAAGCCATCTCCTTTTCCTCATGTTGAGTTCTTTTTGTGAGAAAATATACTTCAAACTCTTGTGATCAGTATAAATCTCACATTTTTCACCATAGAGGTAGTGCCTCCATATCTTCAAAGAAAAGATCACTGCTGCTAAATCAAGATCATGAGTAGGATAGTTTTGCTCATGAATTTTCAACTGTCGTGATGCATAGGAAATAACCCTATCATTCTGCATAAGGACACAACCAATTCCTTTCTTCAATGCATCACTATAAATAACGAACCCATCATTCCCCAATGGTAGAGTCAATATAGGTGCATTGAATAATCTTCTCATCAGTTCTTAGAAACATTCTTCACACTCTTTTGTCCAAACAAATTTAACCCCTTTACCTGTGAGCTTCGTTAATGGGTTAGCCAATCGGGCAAAATTCTGGATGAAACGTCAATAATAACCTGCTAAACAAATAAAACTACGTACCTCAGTTATATTCGTAGGTGCTGGCCATTCTTGGAATACCTTGGTTTTAGAAGGATCAATTGAGATTCCATCTTTAGAGACAATATGGCCAAGAAAAGAAATCTTCTGAATGCAAAATTCACACTTGCTAAACTTCCCATATAATTCATGTCTTCTCAGAGTCTTCAGGATAATGCACAAGTGATTTTCATGATATTCATAGCTTTTGGAGTATACCAAGATATAATCAATAAATACTACCACAAATTCATCAAGATATTCCTTGAAAACTCTATTCATTAGATCCATGAATAAAGTGGGTGCATTAGTCAATTCAAAAGGCATTACTGTAAATTCGTAATGCCCATACCTGGTTCGAAATGCTGTCTTCGGAATGTCTTCCTTCTTCACACACAACTGATGGTATCTAGATCGAAGTTCAATCTTTGAAAAGTATTGAGCTCCATGTAGTGGGTCAAATAAATCATCAATGCAAGGTAGGGGATACATGTTCTTTATTGTTATAGAATTGATCTCCCTGTAGTCGATACATAACCTCATAGATCCATCTTTTTTTTAACAAAGAGAACAGGGGCTCCCCATGGAGAAACACTATGGCGAATAAATCCTTTATTAATCAATTCCTCTAGTTGTTTCTTTAGTTCGAATAATTCCACAGTGGCCATTCTATAAGGGGTCTTCGATATAGGCTTTGATCCAGGAATTAAATCAATGGAAAACTCAACTTCTCGTTCTGGAGGATGTCCAAGTAAATCTTCCGGAAATACATCTACATATTCTTTCACAATAGGTAGATCCTCTATTTGAACATTCCTCTCCTCACCCACAATCATTTTATTCTATTCCTCCCTAATAATTGAATTTAGTTGAGCTACTGGGGGTGGATCTAGATAAGAATTAGGTGGTGACGATTCTACTATAAAGATAAGGTGTTCCTTATCATCATCATCAAAAATCGTAACCTCTTTCTTATTACAATAAATCTTCGCATCATAGTCCGAAATCCAATCCATACCGAGGATTATATCAAACTAAATCATAGGTATGATGATGAGATCATCAGATAAAGAACATTTATGTGCTCTAATGGGGACTGATTCACAAAACGTTGTTGTAATGATACTTTCCTTAGGAGTTTTAACTGACAAATCCCTTGTTAAATCAAATTGGAAATATCTAATTTTCTTAGCAAACTGGGAAGATATGAAACAATGTGATGATCCAGAATCAAATAATGCATTTGCTAAACTTGAGGAAACCATTAAATTACCTGCCACCACATCTTTTGGAGCTTCTACCTCAGCAGTAGTGATAGCATAATCTTGTCCTTGATCCCTTGGCCTTTTCTGAGGTAAGTTCCCCTAACGCTTAGAAAATTCATTTTCATAATGTCCCATCTCCCTGCAATTGTAGCATTGAACATTGGTAGCTTCCTTCTTCCCTTTGCAATCACGAGCTTGGTGGCCTTTTTCTCCACACTTGTAACAGACACCCATTCCATTCAAGCAAGTACAATGGTGTTTCTTCCCACATTTACCACAAGATGGATATTCAAACATTCCCTTCTTCCCCTTATTTCCATTCCCAGATTGATAATCAGATATCTTCTTCTCTTACATTGTTTAAAGTCATAAGACTTAGAGAATTCATTTTAGGTATTGATAGCACATGAGACAATTTCTTCATGCGATGAAAAGGATTGTGAGACTAATGATTGACGGAGAAATGGTTTTATGCCATCAAAGAAATGATCAATCTTACTTCTGGGGTTACGTATATAATCTCCAGAATACCTTTCTAACCTTGTAATGTTAGCCTCATACTTTGTGACATTATCATCCTCCTTTAGTCTCAGTCTCATAAATTTCCTTTCCATATCTGCTCGATGGTCACGAGGAAAGTATTTTTCTAAAAACAGATCTTTGAACTCCCTCCATTCCATATTTGATACTTCATCATCTTCATTCGTGTTTTGAATCAATGACCACCATTGATCAGCATCTCCAGTGAGGCGGTAGACTTCCATGATAACTTTTTCCCTTTCACTACTCCCTAAAGCCTGAAATATTTTCTCTGGGGAATTTTTCCATTTCTCAGCTACTAAGGGATTTTTACTCCCATTGAACGTTGGTGGTTGTTGCCTCATGAATCGATCTAACATTGATCCTCCACGCTGTGGATTAGGGTGCTCCATATGGGTAAGGTTATTATTCATAACCTGAGTAAGTTGTCCTAGTAAAGTGATTAGCTGATCGACACCAGTTGCATCACCAGCTCCACTATAATTATCTTGAGCAGGAGGGAAATCCCTACATGGAGTGCATTCATTGATATGGTTTCCATTTCTTCCACTAGGCGCCATTTCTAAACAATGGCATAAACTAGATCAGTTTATGAATCAAAATACATAATCCCATACTTATAAAACAGTTAACATAAATTGAACTATTTATGGACATAATCCATAATCATAAAAAATGTTTTCTTTGAGGAAGTATATACGCATAAACTCTTCATAACTATTTGTAAAGAAAATGAGAGTTATCCTAAGCATATCCCCCGGGAGTGTCGTAACCAAGAGTGCAGCAAGGCCCGTTGTCGTGAACCCGTTGTCGTTCAAGTCTAGATCAAAGCGGTGTTTTCGGGTTTTACCCCTAGGTACATCTATTCCAGAGCCGCCTCTACCTGCTCGTATCCAGACAAGGATGTATTGCTCAGAAAACTCACAAAATCTCTACAATACCAAAATTCTAGGAAGTTCTTCTATACTAATCCTCAAAGTCCATCTTAGGTCTATGTGCTCTAATCAGAGTTTATCTAAATCTAGCTTCCAAGGTTTGTACTAAAATTCCTATGATACCAACTGTAATGCCCCGACCCCAGTTACCCAGAGTCGGTGCATTATTACATAACATTTGCATGATCACAAGAAAGATCAAATATAGAAAGACCGATTGGTTTAGTAGCCTTGGAAACACTAGATATATTCATAAGTCTTACATTACATCATAAAAATGAAAACTATAACAACATATTTTCTTCATAGTCGACACTCTTATCCCCTAATACTATCCCTGTAGGTCATTCATAAATTACTTCTTCACATCCTTGGAAAAATAAAACATAGATAAGGGGTGAGCTCAAATGCCCAGTAAGGATAACAATATAGCGGAAACTTTCATAAATAAGAATAATCATTTAAGGAAATGTATTAATAAAACAAAAGACTTTTAAACTTGATCTTCAACATAGTATGGAAAAAATAAAATGAAATAATTCTATTGACTTATTCACATGGGTATTCTAATAATCGAATAATCACATGCAATAACAATAACCACTTTCATAATAATGGAATGTATAATGCCAGACTATCATAACCACAAAGCCAAGGACTCGTGCCAAGACTACAAATAAGATTTTTCCAAGGCTTTTTGCGAAGACACTAGTTTGTCTCATGAGACCTACCGATGCATCGAGGAGCTATTGCGGGCTCCACCCATCACATATTATGTCAAATTCATTCCCATATGAAAAGGTTTAAAAATAACATAAACATTCGTATTACAACTAGCATACGAAATGTCAATACTTTCTCCAAAAACCATGAAGGGTATAAAAATAACCTATCCATAGTCAAACATATCACAAAACCATCAATACAATAGGGAAGTTTTGTTTCATAATAAATCAGCTTCAAATAAGCTTAAAATCCATCAAAGGATGTTGACATAAATGAAATCAAAACTCTTTTTAGAGAAATATCTCTTTTTATTTTGAAATCATTTAAGAGTCATATAAAATAAAATATTTCCATTGAAAATATTCTTATAATATTTTAATGGATGCTTCGACAATTTTATAATGGCGGAAAATAGCTGCACTCGCCGTATAAGTTAAAAAAACATTCTTACCTTAATTCTATTGAAAAGTTTAAAAAGCACCATGTTTGGAAAACGACAGAAAGATTCCTTTATAAACCTCTTATAAAAAGTCAAACAAGGGTACAAATGACTTTAACCCATATTCTAGTAAATATTAAAAAAAATTTGAAATAAATTTTTAAGAAACATGGATGTGGATTATAAAGAAGTCCCAATAGATTATTACGTATAAATAACCTCGGATAATGAAGAGATTGTGAAATAAACCCTTACCTTGTACTTTTCCTTGGTTGGGGTAGGTTAAGCTCCTTTATAATGGTGAAATAATTGTTATTAAATTATACAAGAATCATATACATTAATATGATATCATATATGATCTTTTAACATTGATTTATTAATAATATCTTAGTATTATCGTTGTTTTGGGTGTTAACTTACTCGTTTTCTTTTATATGTTTTGTTACGTAAGTCGTGTTTGTCATGAATATGTTTTATATTAATCATATCCAGAATTCTAACAAGTCCATAGATACTATTATTAATCATCAAATGAGAATTAGACTTGAATGGATACGATGGAGAATGAATCTCATCGCGTTCGTGGAGACGGTAGTCCGTCCGTACGCACGAGCGACAATATCATTCTTTTGATATTAAAATAATATATAATTGGATGGTATATCATATATACAGAATCATTATCATGTTATATTTATTATTTACATGAATTAAACATCATTATTATACCCATCCAAATAATAATTTATTGAATAACAATTACACCACGACGTGGAGATGGTAAGCTGTACGTACGCATGTACGGTGACATGTTATTCAAAGGATGGATAGAATACTGAAATATGGTTGTAAAATGTTTATAATAACATCAAATTATATATAATATACTGGAGGTATTATTTTAGGATGGTAATAATAAGGAAAAAATAAGTGGAAGAAGAAAGGAACTTGAAAAAGGGTGGTGAAATCATTACCTCTTCTTCGGGTTCTTCCTTTTGATTTGATCAAAAGGGATCCTTAAGTTGGCTTTCTGACTAAATGAAGGACTATAGGATGAAGTGAGGGAAGTTGAGAGAGTATTTGGGCAGAGGTTTTCTGAACCAAAAGGCTTTGAAGGTGTGATTTAATGAGAAGGGGGGGTTCCCTTTTATAAGAGGGGTGAGGGGCACCTTTGGAAAAGATAGAAATATTATTTTATAATAAATTAATATTCGGTTTCTAATGGAAAAAAGTGTATTATTTAAAGTTTAAGGTGGGGATGGGTCTAAAAACACTCAAACAATATAATTTAGATATGTTTGGGTCATTAAATTAGCCTTATCTTTTAGTTTTAACTCTTAGTTAATTAGTTTGACACTTACCATGTCACTTTGTATTTCTATATTATATAGTTAATAAACTTACTATATAAATCCAGGAGACCCTCAATTGGTCCATTAATAATACACCTATCCTGATATAAGTCTCTTGTCCAAACCTTAGATTTTTAGGAATTTAATATCAATTAATAATATAATATTTGTTTTAAAAACTCTTTTATGTCAAGTTTGAAACGATTCAATAATTGATTTTTGTAAAAATAATAACAGAATTATTACTTCAAAAAAAGTTAATTAAGTCAATAATAACATGCCATATTAACCTATAAAATTATTTTAATTCATAAAAAGTCTCAAATTATATTTATTTGGGTATTTATAATATCAATTATTTTAATTTTTCACTATTATGGTAGTTACTGCATCATCATTGTGTCATAAATTAATTAAATTATTTAATGTCTAAAAATTATAAATAAAATATAATTATGTATTAAATATATATATCTTTCTAATGAATATTTACAATCGAATTTATCTTATGTATAACCCTATATTAAAATTTTTTTAGTAAATAAACTTTGATTTTAACTCTTTTAACTCTTCTTTGAATTAAATAATAATAAATGTCCTAATCTAATTCAAGTGGACCTAAATGATAATATTTTTTTCCTAAGGTTGTTTTTGGTCAATATACACTTGTCCAATAGAATTAGGACATGCGTTAGGGTAATATTAATATCATTTTTACCCTTAATTACCCTATTTACTTTTAACCATGGTAAATAAAAGTAAAAAGTTACTATTCAACAAAAATTATTTTCATCCCATTGAAGCACATTTTACTACTTTATATTAACCGTGTCTCTCGGATTTTTGAAATTCCATTCACAGAAGCGGTAAAATTAAGTTTTATGAAAAATTAAGTTTTTTAACTACTACTTAGTGGTTTCACTATTCATCAAAAATTGAAGTTTTTCAGAACAATGCCAAAATTTCACCCAAAGATATAATTGATATTCCAAATTCAAAAAATATGCCTATTTTAAAAAATTCAATACATATAAGTTGCATTAATTAATTTTATAATTAATTCCCGCTGTTACAAGAAATAGCGTGTTTTTAAGAAACAATATATATCAAAAGATTGACAATTGTTTATGTCCAATTTCAAAGTGAAATTAATTTAATGAACACAATTGGATAAAATTTTAAAAATATATTCTAATTATATTTTAAAACCACTAAATAATATAATTTATCACTATAAATTATTTTGATTAAAAAAGTTGTTTTTAAGTATTTTTCACTATTTATAAAAATTGGAAGTTCTCAGAAAAATACCAAAAATTTAAATTAGGATAATTTCGATATTCTGAATCCAAAAATGAAGTCCATTTTGAAATATAATATATATATAATTTCAGAAAGTAGGTATTACTATTCATAACGGCTAGTTTGATTGGTTGTGGTGTGTTAGAACTCGATGTTGCGTACAACACACGCTATCACATTATTCAAAGAGAAGCGTACCGTAAAAGCTTGGGGTGTTACACTCACTGACTTCATCCAAACATGGTAGTGTTCTACAACTCTTCCCATACAGGGATTCATAAGGTGACATTCAGATGCTCGAGTGGAAACTGTTTTTATAGGAGAATTAAACGAGAGGAAGATGTTGATCCCATCCTACTTTAAAGTCCATTTAACATGAACTTAACATATCTTCTATTTTCAAAATAGTTCGCTCAGATTGGCCATAATTTTAAGGATGATAGGCTGTACATAAGTTCAGTTCAGTATCCAGATCATGTTGAAGACTCTTTCAAAACATTGAGGTGAATATTGGATCTCAATTGGATACAGTAGAAAGTGGTACTCCATGCAGCCTTACCACTTCCCTGATCTATATTTGTGCCAGTTGATCCAATGAGAAATCCTCCAGAATTGAAATAAATTGTGAATACTTTGTAAGATGATCCACAACAACCCATATTGCATTGTTTCCTTTGGATGTCTTCGGAAGTCTTGTGGAAAAGTCCATGGTGATGTTCTCCATTTTCCATGCTGGTATGTGTAATGGTTGCATCATCCCCTTAGACTTCTGCCTCTCTGGCTTCACTTTTTAACACACTAGGCACTTTGATGTATACTCGATGATCTCCTTCATCATATTATCCCACCAATAATGCTCTTGGAGATATTGATTCATCTTTTTTTTCGTGGGTGAATAGAGAAATTCGATCTATTTGAATCATCCAAAAGATCATTATTTAGCTCCAGACATGATGGAACACATAGTCTTTTCCCAAATCTCACTCTTCCTTGTTCATTGACATTGAACTCTGAGGATTCCCCTTTTCTAATATCTTCCACATTATTTTGAATTCCAACATCATCCTTTTGAGAATCCTTTAACTTTTCAAAAAGAGAAGGTTGAAAAATCATTTTTTAAAGGATTGATTATGTTCCCTTCTTTATGATTCCCATGTCCATCATCATCAAATATAAGAAGATTTGAACCTTCTTAATTTTCATCAATGATATAATTTTTGGGTCCTTTCTACTTAGATCATCTGTCACATTATTCGCATTCCCAATGTGGTCATGGATTGAGAAGTCATAGTCTTTGTTTAGTTTTAACCATCTTCATTGGCGCATGTTCAACTATTTCTATGTGAATAAATATTTGAGTCTTTTGTGGTTCGTATATATTTTACACTTCTCCCCAAAAAGATAATGCTGCCAAAATTTTAAAGTGATGATCACCGCATCCAACTCGAGATCATGTGTTGGATAATTATGGTCTTGAACATTCAGTTGACTTAAATCATATGCAATAACTTTTTCATTTTTCACCAACACACAACCCATGCCCTTCTTCAAGGCATCACTAAATACTACAAGAAGTTATCCACTTGTGGGTATTGTGAGCATGGGTGCAGTGATAAGCCTTTTTTTCAACTCCTTAATGCTTTAATCACATTCATCACTCCAAGAGAACTTTACACACTTCCAAGTTATCTTGGTAAGACGGTTGAACAATCGTGATTAATTTTTCAAAAATCAACGATAATGTTCAGCTAACCCCAAGAAGATACAGATATCTGTTACTGATGTTGGCCTCAGACAACCCTCAATTGCAGCTGTCTTAGAGGGATCCACAGATATCTGTTACTCATGTTTAGGGGTTTCTTAACTCAATTTCTATT